>CAOGCB010360198.1:0-22470 GCA_948266635.1 Cnidoscolus chayamansa | reverse complement strand
GCTACTACAATCAGGCCCAGTAGTTTGATTTGTCAAGTCGTCTTGATGTGTTGAAGCAATATATGATTCACCATGTCTCTCCCACAAATAATAATCTAGTCTAAAAGCCCACTTCATAAGATATAATTTCACATCATCTATAGGTAAATATTTTCGATTATTACATTTTCTACATGGACATCTAATTTTATTCCCATCCATAAATGTTGGTTTTCTACATGCAAATTTTATAAATCTTTCCGGTGCAGCTATAAAATCAGGGTTCAATAAGCCATTTTGCAGTAATCTAGCATTCATCCATGTTCTGGGACAATTCATGTTATATCCCTATTTCAATATAAATACTTAATTTGTTAGTTATATCCCTATTTCAATATAAATACTTAATTTGTTAGTTATATCCCTATTTCAATATAAATACTTAATTTGTTAGTTATATCCCTATTTCAATATAAATATTTAATTTGTTAGGAACGTATAGTATGTATTTACAATACGAAATGGATACGGACCTAACCCATTCAGTGTGACCTCTACCTAACATGATTGAAATTTCTCCATATATTTATAAAAATTTTGGCAGCATTTCCCCATAGTTCTCCAAATACACAACATGAAATGTGCATCCAAAGAACAAAAGGAAACATCTAACAGAATCTCTCCAAATATATCAAAAATATTTCATGTCTTATGCATTTCTGAACTGTCTGTGAAGATAATTCAATGTCCTCTCACATTATAAGTGAGTAGGACAATGAATGGGTATCTATGGGTAATAACTAAATAATTGTTGAAAACTCTATCGAAATTTCGATATAGTTATTCAAATCTTTAGAAAAAATCAATAATTTAAACATACATTATTAAAACCATGATAAAATTATTAATAAAAAGTAGTGCAAATTACAATATATAAATAATTTACATATTGGAATTACCTGATCGATTTACTTGCAATATATATATATATACCAATAGGACTTGGTGCAGAATTAAAAATGTCTTTCACTGCAACTCCTAGTATGAAGAAGACATTGTGTTAGCATCAATTCGCATAAAAAATAATCTAACAAGCATAAAAACATAACAATAAGTAGATTGCATTTCTGCACATCCTGCACTTTTTGCAATCATGCACAGTGTGCAGGATTGCAAATGGCATTCCTGCACAGTGTGAAGGATTGCATTCCTACACTGTGTGCAGGATCGCAAATGGCAATCCTTCACAGTGTGCGGGATTGCAAATAGGAATCCTTCACAGTGTGCGGGATTGCAAATAGGAATCCTGCATAGTGTTCATGCACTTTGTGGAGGATTGCATTCCTGCACACAGTGCAGGATCACAAATGGCAATCCTGCACAATGTTCAGGATTGCATGCTGCACACTATGCAGAATCGCTAATTGGAATCCTCCACAGTGTGTGCAGGATTGCATTCCTGCACAGTGTGCATGATTGCAAATGGGAATCCTGCACAATGTGCATGGTAGCATTTCTGCACATAGTGTAGGATTGCATTCCTGCACACAGTGCAACATTGCATTGTAATCTTGAACACTGTGCAGGATTGCATTCCTTCATATAGTGCAAATTGCATTTATGCACTGTTTAGTTTTCTTTTTTTTTTTTTTTTTTTTTTTTTTTTACATTGTTTATATTTCCAGCATTCCTTTCAATAAACACTTGAAAAACTACATTATTTAGTTTGTTTCATATACTTCAATTATTTAATACATGTTATTATTAGTATTTTATAATTATATATAAATAAACAATGTTTGATGGAATTAAAAGTATATGGACCCAAACATTGATCAATTCCAATGAGCCACTTATGACAAAACACTATAGATCATCACACATTCACACAAGAACACACATGGAAAGATAGAAACCTATGTTGAATGAAAGAACAAATATTATTCATATTGTGAAGCCCATGCCATGTAATTTAGACCTCCTAGGATGCTCTCTAAAATTTTAGCTCTTTTTTCATTTTTAATTCAAAAGACAAATATTCCTGCCTGAACAAAGAATACATACATAGGTAGCACTAGGAAATAAAAAGGATGACTCAGTTGCCCTTCCAATGGAAATCTTAAGTTTGATAATTAGAGAAGATATTGTTGAAAGGTACCATCATAAAAAAGTTGGAACCATTTAAAGCTTAAAGAAGGGTTGTAAAACAATGCAAAGCATTTGCTTCTAAGGAACAATGAAAAACCATAAACAAAACTATAAAATTTGGAAAACACCATGAAATAAAAGCAATTAATCACAAAAAAGATATCAGGGAAAATAAAGGGAACACAAAGAAGTAGAGGAAGAGGGTAATGAGAGGGTTTCGTGGGCGATTTTCAGTTTGGAAGCAGGTAAAGTCGGATTGCCGACTTTGGTGATGAAAGTGTTAGTAATCCAGCTCTATTTTGTTTCTTAATTATAAAAAACACTACTATTAATAAGATTCAACCAAAACAAAAAATAAAAAAATTAGAGTTACATGGACTTGACAATGACGGCAATGGAGCAACATAGGCAGAAAAAGAAAGAAGAATAAGAAGATAAGGAAAAAGAAAAAGAGATGGGTTAGATGAATCTAAATATAATAGGTTAAATGTTGTGGAATTTTTAGAAATTTAATAATATATTTTAAATTGACATAGTTGCCGGCTAAGATTTGATCAAAATTGATTTTAAAGGTTGGATACCACAAATGTGAAAATTTTGCTTTAATTGTTAAAAAAAATAATAAAATATAATTAAGTATTTTCATAAAAATTTAGATTTTTTTTGGCCAACAACCCTTAATTAAAATTGAAAATAATCGGTGTTTTTTTTTCCAATAGTATTTTCTTTTGAATATAAAAGTGAACTAATTCGAGTGATGAGTTTCATAAAAAATAAAAATAAAAAAAAAAAAAGAAAAAAAAAAAGAAAGAAGATTTTAAAACCTTTCCTGGTATAACCTCTTGCTAACTTCAAATGTTACCACCAACTTGATAAAGAACCGTAACTGGTGTCTTGGACTGTGTTCAACATCCCCAAATGCAAGAAGGGTTGGGGGGGAATTTAGTGACTACTAGATGCGAGAGAATCACAATTTAAGGAGCTACATTTATGTTAGTCCGAGGAGCTCTTTAGTGCTTGCTCCAAGGACATCTAACGAGTTCTCCCTTTTCTCATAATGCAGTAGGTCGAGGGTTCATACCCAGTGACCCTTTTTCACTAGGAACAGAAATACAAAATAATAATAATAATAATAATAATAATAACAACAATTCTTCAGGTTATATTCATTTGTACAAAGACAGACCTCTTACAGATTGGCTTATTCGAAACATAGATTATTGTAATTGATGACTGTTGGTGGTATAACACCCCCAGGCTCCCTTTGCCAATGGATGAAGTACTGCATCCAAAAAGAGTGTACCAAAGCTAATGCTTAAATATGCCATCATGAAGTTCCCGTCTAAAATTTTCGTCTGAGAACTTTTAATATCTACTATGGTTGTGGGCGTGTCTGGACAATGTAGATATCTTTTCCAACCAGACAGCCCTCCACATCTTGTGGACACCCAAATTTCCTCTCCAAGAAAAATCCAACAGCACAAAGACGCTGACCAAGCTGACAACGGAATATTGGATCAACGGTTAATGGCTTCTTGCTATAATCTACAACCAAACGTATGACTTCCCCATCAGCAGGACCTGCACCAGATACTAGCATTTCCTCGCTGAAATTGGCAAATGCCAGTGTTCGCACAAGGCCATCAAACTTCCCACATGAAAGACGCCAGGGAGTGCCCCGAGTGCCTGAAGCTAGGGTTTCACCAAGCCCAGGAGCAATTTCAGCCTCAACCAAATTGTGTTCTTGGTCAGTTGGGCTGACTGTATGAAGCACAAATGAGAGATCCGGTGAAAGCATTTCTTGTACCAGAACGGCCATTGTAGCATCCTTTTGAGACACACCAGCAGCTCTACGGCTCAAAACAGCTCTGCGAGTGTACAATGAAGCCCATACTTGGCTGACAGCATTTGCAAATACAGTTGGATTTGATGGGCTAACATTAGGTATCGACTCATAAAGTCCAGCAGCTGACATCCCTGCTAAGTCCTCAACATTGGCACTTGAACGTACAATTAAACGTGCATTTCCTGGAAATACTCGACCTATTCCATCAAGTACATCTTTAGGGAGCTGCAAAGAAGAGATCAGCTCCTGGATCTGAGAACACAATTTGTCGAGTTCACCACCTTCCAATCTAGCTGTTTCTATCTGTTCTAGAAGTGACGTGAATGTTTCCATGGTTTGATTCTGCTCCAGTGCCAATTCCATAGAACCAAATGGTATAACTGCCCCCTTGGGCACATGAAATGAAGCCGGGACTCCTTGGTCGCTATAAACTGTAATTTAGAACAATTTCCATAAGAATACTGACAAATTCAATGCATAGCAAGAATTAAGCAAACTAAGGAACTCAAGGGATTCAAGGACCGTTTCATGATATTAGGTAGATTATCATTGCACTACAAAGCATGCTTAAAATTTCCCAATTATGAGATTGCTACATTTTCTTATATATTAAATTCAACAGTTACATTGTCAGCAACAGTTTTATGCAGGGTTCAACAATCAGCCATTAGTTGTTTCACACAATATCTTACTGCATCTTTAATATTCAATGATAAAGCAAAAAATATTGATATGTGTTAAGAAAATAAGTCAGACCTAACTCCATCTCAAAAGCTAGAATTTGAGACTACAAAGTCTCAAATTATTTCAGGTTCTGAAATTCTATATCTGCATGATACTTTTCAATAGTGTTGCATACAGTTGTAATGATAGGCAGGCTACTTATTGAATATATTTATTCTTTTACCCTATACAGTAGATTCCATAGCAGCAATTTCTATAGGAATGTGCCTAGAAGAAAATTAAGCAAATCATACAATAAGTAGCCTGATACCATGTGAAGAAAACCTTCCACAGTAGTTATATTTACATTCAATGAATAATTATTACATGTACATAGGTATTTATACACTGAAATCCTAGTCAATCACGGCAGATTACTCTAGCTGAAATCTAGGAATAGAGTCTTAAATTCAAATCCCTGGATTTAATCCTTGAAAATCAGGTTTAATCCCTGAGAATCGGGTTTAATTCCTGAGAATCAGGTCTGATTGTTTCCTCTCTTATCAACAAATACAATTTGCTCAATAAAGAATTTCCTAAATAACAAATATAGAAAGATTTCCTAAATAGCAAATATACCGATTCCCATATATATATCACATAGAAACTCCAACAACAAATAATTAAAAATTCAAATCATGAAGGCAACGTGGTTACCTAATAGAATTAGTATGCACAAATAGAATATAGAAGAGAGTGATTACTAAAGGTTATTTAGGTATAGTTCATTGATTTTCGTGTATTAAAATATAAGGCATCTCAAGAAAAAGAAAAATTGCCTTTATGTGAAGTAGCTGACAAAGAAGCTAAACGACCGCAGGAAGCAGCCTTTGCACCAGAAGAAAGTGCATCTGCATCTGCAAGTAGTATAACACCTCCCGAAGAAAAACCCTTGACAAAGTTAAATGTTTGTCAATTTTGATGGCACTCCGACTACAATCACTTGATGCTTATGGAACATATAAGCAAGGAAAAACATACCTGATTTGAATAACTTTGGATAGCTGACTCATGAGATCCAGAGGTTTCACTACTAGGAGTACCATTACCAGAAAGATCTTTTGCAATGAAGTCACCAGCAACGTTATTTGATGAATCCATAGTTAGATTTACACCAGTCGAGGACGCTTCTAACCTGCAAAAGGGATAAAAAGAAGCATCAGTTCATAATCCAGTAATCAATACAACCATAATGAAAAAATCATCTGAAGAGAAACTAAATTTTGGAGAAAGAGAAATGGAGAAATATGAAGGAATCTAGATATTGTATCAAAGACTAACCTCACATATTTTCCAGTAAGCCTTTGTATATAATCAACTTTATCTTCATCTTCACATGTCACAAAAACAACCTTCTCCTGCAAATAAATGAATAAATAAAACTTCAACCTTCATTGATATGTATTGCAAGTTCGCGTGCAGTTTTTAATGCATAGAGAAAAGGGACTTGCTTGTCGAGCTCTAACACCAAGATGAGATAAGTGAGGCAACTCCTGAAGGAGGACAACTCCCACGATGTTACTACCAGCAGCAGTTACCTGCAATATAGACTAACCTTGAAACATTGCCTATTTCACTGTAACTATTAAAAGTCTAACAAGGCCGGTGGCTAGAACATAGTATGATATGACACATGCACACCTCTTCATCTCCATCAGCTTTGTTAACCACAAGAATAACAGGTCCAATGGTTGATGGTAAAGATCCAGGCACAATGCTCTCAACCTGAAGTCAGAGCAACTAAATGTAATACCTAACAAATGAGTCATTTGCGATGCAATGCATGTAAAACTGTTTAAATGTTTATGCCTCCTGGCCATAGAAACAAATGAAATTGACTTTGACAAGATTAATGGACAATAATAGATCCGCGCAATTCAATTTTTTTTACCAAGGTCCACATGCCACATTATGCACAAGCAAGAATTTCTTCATATCATTAAAATAGAACTTTACTCTTCTTTCACATATTTGTTATAAAATACAGGAAAATCTATTTGCAACCAAGCATTTATGATTTTCCTTACGTATTCTCTACCCTTTTTTATGAAAAAGATATCTGGTAGTCCTTCAACTTCTTTCTATTTTTATCAAGTCCCATAGTTTTGTTTGGTTAATTTGCATCCCTATCTTCTATTATTCTCATAAGAAATACATTCTCACTTCAATTAATTATAAAAAACAATCTACCAAAAAATCAAGAGAGATGGATTTTTATGGTAGAATCATTAATCGTAATATTTGATTTAGAGTTCTAAACAAGAAAATACTAGTTTATTTAATGTAGAACCAACCAAACAAGGGAAAGACAAATAAATTCTCAAACCTTTACTAATTCTCAAATAAGTTGTCAATCACGAGAAAGGTCTACCAAATACCTAGAGGACAGTATTTATAGTAGAACTATTAATCCAACTAGTATTAGAATTTGCACCTAAAGAAAAAAATAAAAATTAGGAATCCAAATCAACGCAACATCCTGAATAAAAAATAAATAAATTAAAGCAACACTAAAATCTCTGGAAGATCCAATATCAAATATATCATGTGGTTCCATATAAGTACAAAACAAAGTTATCAAGGCAAGAGGCGACACTAAGGCGATAAGAGCTCCTATGGCCTTAGGCGCGAGGTGAGAGGCAAGGCGAGGGCCTTTTTCAAAAAGGCGCCAAAGCCATTTTTTTTATAATTTTTTATAAATATACACAATTACACACATACTTACTCCCACATAAAAATATCACATTTTAACTAGTTTGATAAATATAAAAAAATTACACACATACTCCCACATAAAAATATTACATTTTAACTAGTTTGATAAATAAAAAAAGACTTAAAAACAAAAAAAATAAATATATTATTTTCACTAACACAATAGAAATATGAGATAGTACATAAAAGATAGAACTATATCTATTACTCATCATAGAGTTCTAATGTTCTAATGTTCTATATATAAAAAATTAAAAATAAAATTATCAATAGTAGTTTGCTTTTGCTTCAAAATTTTCCCCAACATTGCTGGTTTAGGAGAAAAGAAAGTATCAATAGGTCCTCTACTACTGCTTTGTGGAACTTTAAACTTTTTGGTTGCTTGTCTTGCTCCTGTATCTATTTCTTTTATGTTTCCACCATTTATTTCCTGCATCATCTCATCCTCTTCATCATCTTCACTCAATCCTAAAGCTTCAGCATCCTCAAAATCAGAAATTTTTTCCACATTCACAACTAATTTTTGCTCCCTTTTCCTAATCATGAACTCCTTAATTTCAGTTCTAACATTTTCTGGACATTTAGGACAACTAACGACATTTCTAAAACCTCCAGCAAGGTGTTGTTTGATCCTATTGACCCCCCTTTATAAACATTCATGCAATATATGCATTGAAGATTATTTGTGTTGTTTTCATTCACTTGTCTGGAATGTGCCCAACCGGGGTCTGTTCTTCTACTAGTGACAGTAGAGCCACTACCACTAACACTTGTGTTGTCGGCCATTTAAATTAACTAAACAAAATAAAATTAAACAATTATCACCCATACAATCAAAAAATTATCACAAAACAGTAAAACACATACAAATAAAATAAAACAAATTACATAAATAATTATCTAAATTCTAAAGCATAATCAACACAACCAAGTGTAGCACTATGCTAAGTTGAACTTGACGCTGAATTTCATTATGTACTGCATTGCTTAGTCTTGAAAAATATGTAGATGGCATCTTAACCTTTTAAGCAAAATAATTTTTCTTGAACCCGTTTAATACAAAGAACACAACTGTTACCACCATATACAAAATACAATCTCATAACTTTCAGCACATCAATGCACTAAAAATCTAAAATAGTATGAAATGAATCCTCTTGTCCCACAAACCTATATGATCAAAGAAAAGCAAGCAAAATTCTAAGCACATTAATGGACTGATTCCATTGTAAAAATAAAAAAAAAAAAAAAAAAAAAAAAAAAAAAAAACACAGACCAAGTAAAAAATAGTAGCCAATATAATAAAAAGATAGAGAAAACAGTAGATAGAGGAGAGAGGAAAAACAAGCAGAAAAAGAGAAGGAATAGAAGAGAAAGAGACGAGAAGAGGAAGAGAAGGGCAAGAGAAGAGAGAAAGAGAAGAGAAAGAGGAGAGAAAGAGAAGAGAGGAGGAAGAGAAGAGCAAGAGAAGAGAGAAAGAGAAGAGAAGAGAAGAGAAGAGAAGAGAAGAGTGAAAGAGAAGAGAAGAGCAAGAGAAGAGAGAAAGAGAAGAAGCAGAACCTGTTGCTGCTATTCGTGCGAAAGAGGAGAGGATGGAAGAGTGGGGCTGTCGGCTACCTAGGTTAGGTTTTTTTTTTTTTTAAAAAAAACACAAAAACTAACCTATTTTCAGATAGGCGCCGCCTTGGGCGCCTCTGCCTCAGAGACGCTCGCTTGAGGCATGGGCACCCCGCTGAGACTTAGCGAGGCGAGGCGCCTCTTTAACAACAACAACAACAACAAGCCTTAGTCTCAAACTAGTTGGGGGCGCCTTTAACAAAACTGGTAAAAAATGAGAAAACTTATTAATTGGTTGCAATATATCAGTTGCATTGTTTAACTTAAATTTAACTTCTTAAGAGTTAACAACAATTGATTTATAACTTAATTTTAATATTTACCTGATATAACTTATCAGTAAGTAAGTATATATTTCTCCTGCTTAACTGATGTAAGATTTATATTGTCAACACTCTCCCTCACGCCCAGACCGACTGGAGCGTGAAACACAAATGGGAGGCCCATTACACCTAGCCCATTACGCCTAGCCCAAACACAAACATGAGGCCCAACTTCAATTCGAAGGCTCTGATACCATGTTAAGAAAATAAGCCTGGGACTAACTCACCCCAAAAGCTAGCTTGTGAGGGGAGGATTGCCAAGGTCTTATAAGCAGTATATATTTTTCCTACGTAACCGATGGGGATTCATATTCTCAACAATAAGAAAGATATTGTCTTGTTTTAGTCCCAGATAAACTTGTGACAATATTATATTTATTTTTATACACTTCTAATTAAAAGCATCAAGAAGGATACCTGACACAATGTTCCATGAGCAGCTCCAGGTACAAGAACATCCCATCCTTGAGAACCAAGTGTACTTCTAACTGCTTTCAGAAACAAGGTACAGAGTTTTGAAACTTGGAAAATTACCCTACAATTGGCAGTTGCCAGTTAGAAGATTCTAATATTTTCATCGGTACAATAAAAAGTAGATGCTAAAACTTAATATCAGAAAGTATCACTCTTAAAGGCATACAAGTCGACCAAGAAGATAATATATTTATTAGAAGATGAAATTTCAACATACCCAGCACGGATTTCAGCTTCAGTGTATGTTCTTACACTGTGTTCAGGAATTCCAAGTGCTTTTCCTAGCATCTGCAATGGCCAAGATACAATTGTTCATGCAATTTGGCATTATTTTTTTTTATATAATCCTACTATCCTAGCACTTTCCTGATACTTATGCATTGATCAAATATAGGATTTATTACAAAGACTATGCTATACTATCTTTTGTCAAAATATCTCTGTGACTGTACAAAAATAATTAATGAAGAAGAAAAGAGTAGAAGCACGAATAATTCACAATACAAGAAGGGAACCAAGACAACAAAACAAGGCATATTAACAGCAAATTAAAATTTTCAATCCAAAAAACATATAATAAAACTTCAAATGAATTTTTATACCTGCACTTTTGGTGGAAATATTTGAAGAAGAGTTTCGGAATACTCCTCAGTGAGCCTTCTTGCTCTATCAAGAGTTGCTTTCATCCTAAGCGCCCAAATTATCTTGCCATTCTCACTTCCTGTATAACAATAGGACAAACCGAGAATGGTGAAGATTAAATATGTCATGTTCCCAGTATTAGAGAGGAAGAAGACAAGGAAAATACCTTCCTTTTCAAAAAGACCTTTCTCTTGCCAGGCAAGAAGCTCAGACTCAATAGCAGCACATTCATCTGGCTTCCAACCAGACAAACTCAGCTGGTGAACACCGATAATGAGGGCACCAAGTGAATCATTCCAAGAGCTCACATTCTTCAGTTCCACGTTGTCTGAAAGCCACTTAGCACCTCCCACATTTTCAAGTACATTCAGCAACCTATATCAACAACATTGACCCAACACATGTATCTCAAATATATAATATAACTATTAAACAGGCCTTGACATCCCAATTTAACAAAAAAAAGAATAACACGTATTAAGAAACCACCATTAGGCTTTATATCATTTCAACACTAGCACAAAAAATTCATTTTTTGCTAGCTGAACAAACTTGATATGCATAACTGCAGTCAGCCTACAAGTAGTTGCATGTATCCAAGACTTGTATCAAAATCATAAAACACTTCCGAATTGTTCCAGTCAAACTTTGTTTACATATTATTAGGCAGTAAATACATATTGTACATGCTCAAGGAATAGCGAAAAGAACCTTGTGCTAGGCCCAACTTGTTTGGAAAATGTGCCAACTAACCTCTCAATTTGCTAGTTTCGAACAAGCTGATAGTTTTTAAATAATTATTCAAGTTATTTTTTGGATTATTTTTTTTTTCCTTGAGCCCAGAACTAAATTTTACATACCTGCTTAGAAGAACAAAGGAATAGTCCTCAAGGCCAATTTCACAAAGACGCCACTGTAACAAACAGTCCCCATCAGACCCAAAATAAATAAATAGAATAGAATTACTAAGTATAAAGAGTTGTCAGAAGCAGAAACATCAAATGACAACTTAATGAAAAATAATTAATATAAGAAATTTCACCTTTTGTCGCATAGCTATTGCAGCATCAGGAGCATCATTTCTAAGACCACTTTCAAGGCCCTTTACAATTATATCTCTTAGCGCATTCAAAGATCGTATGGTTTTGATTAGTTTGAAATTATTGCTGGATTCTTCATAAGTATCCAGATTCTGGAAATTGATGCAGCGACCGAAACAAATATCACTAATCAATGTGGTAAAAATTGAACTAAAAAAGGTAACATCATGAAGTATTGCATAGAACAACAAAGGCAAATGAAAAGGGTAAAATAAAAGAAACTATTTTCTACTAGGAAGTCATTAGTGAAACACATCCATAATAAAAACAATAGTTGCATCATTTGATTCACAAATAAGTAAAAACATTAAATAAGCATCATATGTCCTAAACTTGAAATACTGAATGAACAAATAATTGCTCTCCTCTTGGCATATATTGGCTTTTCTTTTTTCTTGCATATATTGAGAACATAGCTTTTGTCCCATTTTGAACCAAAATAATAAACTAGGTAATACTATATTTCCAAAAGATTTAAACTTAGAGTGGCAACTGCAGCAAATAAGAGACAGTAATGTGTTAAAATCAGAGATTTGATTAGAGATATCATCTACAAATTACAAAACTAGGTTAATTGAAATTCAAATTTCACAGGGAATATAAGCTGTCTTCTTCTGGAAATGTGGACAGTGGTCTTGGGCTTTTTCAGATCAGTTACTGTGAATACAATTACCCAAATGTGTAGTATTTTCAAGGATTACATATTCATCGGTAATAGTAATAATTGCAATAAATTTTCTAATATCCAATAACTAGAATAAATTTGCTTCAAATACTAATTTTGAACTACTTAAAATGCTATTGAAATACGCATATACAATCCCAATGAAATGATAGTGTGAGACAATGACCACCAACAAATAGTATCAACTGAAAGAAAAATTATATTTATGTTTCTTCAATAATAATGAGAAAAGTTAAAGATTTTGACCTTCCTAAAAAACAAGTAGAAAATAATCACAAATATCAACTAACATTTTTAACACCTAAAGTTTTAAATCCTCAAAATTCATGAAAATGTTAAAGCATCAAATATAGTAACCTTTTGAATCAATGTCATAATCAAAAGTTCAATTATCTGCAACAAGACAGCATATTATAAATCCTTTTCACAGCTTTGGGCATGTGACTGAACCTTCACATGTACATTATATGAAGGCTACATTTACCTACTCGCTTTGCATCTAGACTATTTATATAACATGCATTTAAGGTGTGTGCAAGTGCGCGGGCATGTAATAAGGATATATAGATATAAATATTATATTGAGCTTGTACTCTATATTTGCATCCATTCTTAAAATTTAACCAAAATTCTCACAACACAGGTTAATGACTGCAATAGAATTGACAGTGTTGTACCTCAAAGAGATACCCACTGAATGTCATTTAAAGACCGTCACAAAATCCACACTTGTAGCCAAACCATGAACAGTGAAAACAATATTTTACAACAAATTAAGGTAGAAAATGGAGAAAAACACAGTAGTATCGACAATAACAACATAAATAAACTTATCAAAATACTGGTGCAGATTCCCATAAAATTTTCACACAACATAAAAACAAATGTGACCTCTAAAGAGGACTGATTTACCATTTTGCATTCCAAAAACAATGTAATAGCTGATACACCTTTTTCATCCAAGGATTCTCTAACTGATTCAAGTTGTTCAGCAAGACTGCACAGTCAAAGGTCATAAATGGATATAAAATCAACAAATCCAAAACTACTACACAAGACATTATATTTACCATCAAGAAACACTTAAAATTGTATTAACTTGTAAAAATCAAAAGAATGTGGAACTTAAAAACATTAAACATCTTTTTCAGTCCAGCTTTTAGTACATTAATAAGACAAGTGAATTAAGTGAAATTTTAAATATGAGCAAGTTTCAAAATTAACTATTTTACTATCAATGTTGAAAGAATGGGAGAATATTTATTGATACCAAATGAAGAGATTTATACACATATATAGAGAAATATACCTCAAATTAGTGACCTACTCAAATTATACTTTTTATCTTTCTTGATACACATCAACTACCTACGTTATATAAATTTTATCTTCTTATCTATTTGTTTCCTAATATATATCAAATATCTACATTCTATAATACCCCCCTCCCCCCCTCAAGCTAGAGCATAAATATAAATCATGCCTAGTGTTCAAGGAATAAATCAATGTAAATATTAGCTTGATTTAGGCTTTGATTTAGGACTTGTTATGGGAACAAATCAATGCAAATATTAGCTTGATTTAGGACTTGATTCTAAGAGATGATTGTCCTTAATTTTAGGCATTGAACTTCCAAACTCGTTACCATTCTTGTATAAATAGATAGTGATCATTCCTCAATAAAATCATAAAATACATTCTTTCTCTACATGGTATCAGAGCTAGGTTGTAGAAAAAAATTCCAAAATTTTCTCTTTGAAATTAAGGTTTCAATCACTATCGCAATGGCCTCAAATCATTGTGGTTTTGGGTCATTAATTTAGACAGAGATCTAGTACTCATCGCCCACCTAAGAGGAACCATCATCCGCTAGTGACCGTTCCTGAGAAATCCAACCACCAGAAGACCAATTAGTATCCCTCACCCTCACACACTGTCATCTCGATCATCGGCACGTGGAGGCATGTCCAACATCGTTTGCCTCTTCGATTTGCTTTGCCAATGTCACATGAAGGTCTACTCTTCATCTGTGTGGATTGTTTTGTGTTTGGTCCATTTTCTGGCCTTTTTTGTTTTGGAGCCTGGAGAAGATTTCAATTTGATTTTTTTGATAAGAAGATAGAATTGTATACCGTAAGTAGTTGATGTCTATCAGAAAAAATAGAAGGTAGACTTTGAGTAGGTCATTGGTTTAGTGTATGTTTACCTATATATATATGTAGCAATCTCTTCATTAAGAATTAATAAAATTTCTTCAATTCTTTTCAAGAATTATCAAATAATTCAACTTTTTAATCAACCTTTTATATTCCTTCGAATCTTCAAACAATTCACCATCCTCTGTTATAAGCTTGAGATTAGGAGTTATTGGTACATTGCAAGTCTTAACTAGGGTTTTAAATTGTGGTATCGGCCGCAGTCGCGGGTAATGAAAACAGGCCTGTAACGGCTATAACGTAATGGTAACAGCCTAGCGCTTTGCAATTTTTTCAAAAAAATTTGCAAAGTACATAAAATGAATAGAAATTGCAAGATATAAGAAAGACTAATAAATACAACAATATAATAAGGATAAATACATCAAATTAAGACTAGTATAAACATATCATTCATAAACATCATTAACAGCCGTTACTATTACGTAACGACCATTACACCTGCGAAATTTAAGAGGCCTGTAAATAACGGGGGTAACGGGTAACGCGCCCCCCAAATCCCGTTTCATATCGTCCATTACATACAGACCGTTACGTAATGGTAACGGCCGTAACGGCCGTTACACCTGCGAAATTTAAGAGGCCTGTAAATAACGGGGTAACGGGCCTCCCAAATCCCATTACATAACGGCCGTTATTTAATTCCATGGTCTTAACACTTAATTTTCCTATTTTTGCTAGCAAATTAAGGACATTTTCTTTGAGATAGAAAGATGTCTCTTATGCACCTCATAACTTCAATGCCCAAAAAATACTTCAACATACCTAAGCCTTTTGTCTGAAAATGATCCTAAAGGAAGCATTTGCTAATGATCCTAGAAACTTGAGTGACAAAATAAGGCACAATAGCTCGCAAACTAGGAAAAAATAAGAATAAGCAAGAGCTCTTGCCCCATTTGGCTTAAAAAAGGTAAATAAATGGCTCCTTATGTATCTAATAGTAAATAACAGCCTTCATTGCTAAGTAACAAGCGTAACAGTTGTCATAAGAACAAATTGTCCTTCACATAACAGATGAATGGTAACAGAGACAGTAATGAGAGAGCCAAAAACATATAAATAACAGCATTACACTTTACTTAAAATCGTAGCATCAATAGAAGATGCATAATGTTTAGAAAATCATGTTGATAGTACAAGGAGGAAATATGGTGAGTTGCAGACTACATTTAGAAAATAGCAACAGGTAATAGGTATATCCATAAGTGGAGGATCATTCCTACATGGATTAAAAAGGTTCAAAAAAGCAATTAAGATAAAAAGAAAACAGTGGAAAAATTAATAGGTGAATTTCACACATAGTACATGAACTTTGTCCACAGTAATATTAAGATACACAAATTTTAAATTTTAACTTAAAACCCCCCAACTATAGTGAAAGTAACTTAAAACCTCACATTACCTACCAAGGATTCAAATAACGGCCGTTACGTTATTATGTAACGGGTTTTGGGGGTCCCGTTACCCGTTACACCGATTTTAACGGGGCCCCCAAAAAACGCAGCCGTAGCGGCCGTTACCGACCGTTACCACTTAATTCTTCACATGCCAAACAATGATTTTTGCCTTTTATTCACTCCATCTGCACCCAAACATTCAGCCATGAAAAACCCTCTCTCTCTCTCTTCGAAACCTCTACATTTCTCACCAAAAAACACTCATTCTCTTGCATTTTTCTCCCTTAATCACAAAGAGGACAAGTTCTTGGCTTATTTCTTCCACAAGGTGAGTTTTTTTTTTTTTTTCTGTTCTTGCTATTGTTGCTGTATTTTGGCTTTTTTTTTGCATATTTGTTCATCAAAGCTCAACTTTTGAGTTAAAAATTATATTAGTATGTCATTATGTCTTAGATCTACAATATTATGTGTTTTGTTCATGATTTGAGTTACGTTTTAGAAATTAATTTTTTATAATACATTATTAATTACAAAATAACTTTATAGTTATATTTATAACACCTAAAAGTTTGGGACTACATAGAGTAAAAAGTTTCTGTTTTAGAGTAAAAAGTTTCTGTTTTAGAGTAAAAAGTTTGTGTTTAGGCTATTGAAAATTTGGGATTATATTTAGAGAAAAGATTCTCCTTTTTTTTTTGATATTATTTACTGTTTTGGTGGTAATAAGGTTAGTTGTTTATTTCCTAATTTCTATCTATAATTGTACAATCTACAATAATTATTTTAGACATGAATGAAATGAAATTTGATGAATTGATGATTTTTATGATTTATGAATGATATGTTTATACAATAGTCTTTATTTGATGTATTTATACCTATTATAATGTTATATTTATTTGTCTTTCTTATATGTTGCAATTTCTATTCATTTTATGAACTTTGCAAATTTTTTGAAAAATTTGCGTAGCGCCAGGCCGTTACCGTTACGTTAAGGCCGTTACAGACCTATTTCCGTTACCCGCAACCGCGGCCGCGTCGATTTAAAACCATGTTACCTACTACACCTAGTTTCTAGATGGCTTGCTAATGGGTCAATGACATGTGGACAAAAAGAAAAGATTTCCCCTACAAAAGGTTCTTCCATTGTGGCTCTCTCTATCTCTCTCTCCCATCTTTGAAGATTCGGTGGTTGCAACGGTGAACGGAGAACAGCAAACGGCAGTGAAAAATCGACAACACCACAATCTGAACTACAGCAACAACACAAAGTTTCGGTGAGACGGCGGCATCTACTTCAAGATCTAGTGTTGCACAATTGTAACAGTGACAAAACAAACCAATGACCAACGATCGACAAGCAAAATGACGACACCGAACAAACACCAGCGATCGCCACCAACACAAGTGACCATGACTTGTATTTCTTGAAGAAGAGGTGAGTTCTCCTTTTGAAAACTTGTATTTCTTGAAGTTTAAAAGGTTTTTAAGAGATTGAATGCAATTTTATTAAAGGTGTCGCTCGCCTCAGCGCCCTTGCCTAAGGTGCACGCCTTTGGAGCAGAGATAACCTGGCGAGAGGCGCTTAAGGCGGCACCTCTCTTAAAACAACACCCCTTTTTTGTTTTTTACAGGTTTAAAATAAAACCCTAGAAAGCTGTTCATCTCCAGCAGCCTCCAAACACAAAAGTCATTCATTTCTCTCTCAAAAAACACTTCTTTCTCTTCAAAATAGCAAATCTCTCTCCAAAGTCCAAATCTCTCAAAATTTCAAGTATGTTTCCTCCTCTCTTGCTCCTCTCTTTTTTTTTTCCCCTCTTTTTCGTATGTGGATGTGGCGTGCCTTGCTACTGCAATTCTGCAGCAGCTGGACTGGATGCTGCACACACCCTGAAAATGAAGCTCAAAATGCAATTAATTGATAAAAGACATAGAAAGAGCTAATCGAGAAAATGGTGAAGAAATAGAGAAAGAAAAAAAAAACATAGTTTAGAGAGAGCCAACATGAAAAAAGGAATTTCAAGAAACAAAAAAGAAATTAAGGAAAGGAAGAAGAAGAAGAATCTTTTAAAAAATTAGCAAAAAAAATAGAGAAGAGATAACAGAAAGAGGTAGAAGAAATTAGAAGAGAAAGAAATAGAAATAGAGGAGAGAAATACTTCAAAGAAACAAGATATTCTTGTAGTAGTTTCTGGAATGAAAATTAGAAAGTGCTCCTTTTATAGGCACTTAACTAATGACTACCATTGACTTTATTAATAGATCTAACAAATCCTCTAACTACTAATACATTTCCCTTTAAAAGCCAACTGATCTTTTCTCTACAAAACTATGAGAGCACCTACACATGACACATCCAAAGTTATATAAACTACTATGACAGTAAATTGATGAGTCACATGATAAAGCTATAGGAAAGCGTGAATGATGCAGATTAGAAACATTACTATGATATCAAAAGAACAATTTGGCTTTATACATGATCAATAGAATCTATCTTTATATTGAGCAAATTGATGAAAATCCCTAGAGAGAATTTACCTAGAAAGGCATATAGTAGAATAAAAAGAGAAATTCTTTGGTGATTGGTGAGTATTGAAGAAAGAAAGGAGTTCGTCTCAAATACACAATTGTCATTGAAGACATATGATGGGAAGTCATGACATAGCATAGCTATGTAACTCTCACACACACATGAGAAAGAAAAAGAACTGAGAGACAATCTCTGCTGTAATTTTTATTCTGGATGATTGATTGCTCCAATACAAGATAATAGTGGTACTCCATATTTATGGGAAAAATATAAATTCCTATCAGAACCTTTATGTGTAGTCTTTGTTAGTTAGTGATTACTCTTAGATTCCTTAAAGGTTACAGTTTAACTTTTGGAGTCCAAATCCTTAGAGGATAATTATTTTTTCGTTTATAAATACTCATGTTTTTAATGTTATTCCTTTTTTTTTTTTATCAATAAGAATTTCTGTAGTTTTGCTACTTGATCTGTGCGTAGTCCTGGGTTGATGCTTAAGGATGTTCGTTGTGAAGCTTAAACTTTTCTTGGGGTCAGGTTGCCTAAACCCCTACTTCTTGTACTAATTTTACTTCTAAACCTATTCCCTTCTAAACCTAAACTTTCTAACTAATTTCCAACCCTCTTTTAGACTTCAACAAAACCTCAAACATCAGCCCTAGCTCTTAAACCTGCAAGCCTTTCTTGCATCATTAGACCAGTTATTAATGGAGAAAAGCAACATCATCAACAGAAGATGTGAAATAATTGCAAAGAAGGTGCAAGGTTGAAATTTTTGACCCACGAGATAAATAAAGTTTTAGGAAGAAATAAAATCATACCTTCCTGCATTGAAGAAATCTTTGAGTTCATGATGGAATATCTTGAATTGCTCCACAAATGCTTCACTAAATTCTCCAGGGTTCTTGGTTATTCTTGCAAGCATTGCTTCTGTAGCAACTAGATCTTCTGGGCCGGCATTACGGTGAAGCTTGTTTTGTATAGTGTGTTTGATTTCTTGCTGGGAATAAAAAATAAGTAAAATTATATAAATTACTGCTTAGAGCAAAAAAGATAACAAGGATTCACAATGTCTAACCTTAAGGTCATGAGGGATATCACCCCGATGAGCAATATCTCTAATTCGAGTTAGAGGAACAGAAGCTGTAAATTCTGCTTTAAAAGATGGCAAGCATGGATGGATCTTCCGGATAACAAGTATTTCCTAAATATCAAACAAAAAAAAATGGTAATTAAAAAAAGGAAAATAAAAAAAATTGAATGAAAATAGATAGCAAATCAAATAAACCGTGACCAAAAAAAAGTAAGAAAGATAAAACTGCAGTTACATTCAGAATTAGATATCAACTAATGAGTAGTTTGTTTAAGAAACTAAAGAATATTACACCGCCTATATTGAGTAAGACAAGTGGTTGTCATTTATAGGGATTGAGAACAGAATTTTAGATGAGAAGAGGAGAGAAAGAATTGAAATGAGAATAAAGAGATAGAAACAGAATTGGGATAAGAGAATAGAGATAGAAAAGGAAATGAGAAGCAGAGTTGAGAGAAAGAAGGGACTTGTTGTATTATTTAAATTCTTCACTACTGAAATCAGTTACATTGCTCCCTATTTATATGATGTACCATCCTATATATTCACAACACCTATTCCCTTATTATTATTATAACATTCCCCACTTCTTGAGATTATTCTTGTCCTCAATAATGAATGTGAAAAAAAAAATAATCTATGAATAGAAGAAAATCTTCTTTGCAAATATCTAGAATGTTAAGATAGAAGTTGCACTTGAAAGCTAGGACTTAATGGGCACATCCTTTTATCTTAACTAATTTCCCTTCAAATTGAAATGTGGGTGTGCTGGAAACGTTCTGGAAATATTTACAACAATCACCCATCATACCTTCTCCTAAAATTACAAAATTTTAATTTCATTTTGTTTCTCTGCCATTTCTCATACACATCCTCTTTCAAAAGTGCAATCTTAGAAGAAAGCCACTCCAACTCATAACAATGAAACTCAAACTGGGTCTTATGATAATCCTTATTACCATTGAGCCATCCCACTTATGAATCTATCACATGGCTGCAAGTAACATTTAATTAGGTTTTGTTTGACTTTGACTGGATAAAACATAATTGAGAACGCATCTCATGTTACATGTGAAAGGACAGGTAAAATATCATCAAAGTTTGAGACATCCATATCATATCCAATACAAATGGCCAAATACATGTATATATACTATTTAGAATTAGTCTATCAAACACTTAAATTAAAATCACAACATATTGAACACCTAAACTTATAAAAATAATAAAAATTAAGCACAAATCAGTCATATTTTTTTCTAAAACTCCAAAATAATCATAATTCTTACTTATTCGTATTTTAAAAAATACATTGATCATGCTCTAAATTTATATAAAATGACAAATTTATCTCTAACAGGACGAGAGTAACTTTGTCATTTTATCAAACTTGAAAGCATATATGATGAAAATTAGAACACAATTAGCAAAATTTACAATATAATCAATAATAGTACTTTTAAAATTTTGTATAATATGTATGTAATTGTTATGATTTTTATTAAGTCTAAGTGTTTAGTAGATCTTAATTTTAATTTAGGTGTTCATTTCAATGAGTTAATCTCATAGATTTCAGAGGTTAAAACATATATTTAGCCAGTAACATATTACCTTGGGTGAAGTATCTTTTCTACAGGTAATTCGTTCCAATTCCCGAAATATAAGCCTAGAAATTTCAGCATGCCGGTTTGGTCGGTGATGGCCTCCATCTTCAAAGCAAGGTATTTGTCCAATGTTTATCCACTGCATAGGAGAAAAATCTGAGAAGTACACAAAAGGGAAGAAGAAGAAGAAGAGAAAGAAGAAGAAGAAAAAGTACAAAACCTTCAAATATATAGCAGAGTATATAAGAGCTTCCAACCGGTCCCCCATCTCAAGATTTTCAACCAATAGCTGACGTACAAGTTCAAGCTTTAACAGTAGAATGGAACCAAGGTTAACGGCAAAACAAAAGAAGTTTGAAATTGTTCATTTCAAAACTGTGACCTAAACAATGGAAAAGTTATTTCCATACATACATATTATTGCGCACAGAGAAAAAACGAAGACAGAGATCACCAACAAGATATTTGTAATGCTGAAATAAAGCACACATGTAGCTTAGTACCTCGGAAAAACCATAGAAACTCCTACAGGTTTATGTGATTAAATTTTTATTTTACCATACTAATTATTTTTGTAAATTAGTTTACATAACAAACCAAAATAGGGGCTATAATAACAAGAGAAGTAAAGCAAAATGTAAAAGAGAGTGTCACCATTTTTATTTTACCAGTACAATTCAGTAACTTCAAAATTTTACTGCATCCCTTTATCCAAGTAATGTGAACATTTATACACACATAACTAGCATGAACATGTTGTTAGAGAAGGCCAAGATAAGTTAAATTTACATAACAAGTGAGAAAATGCAAAATTAGGTTCAACATATTTCAAAAAATCCATAATATTAAAGAAAACAACTACATTTCTGAGTATTATGAGACATAGAATAAAAGGGAGATATCTAAAAGGTGATATCAAATGATTTACAAATTTTGTATATTGATATGGAATTGATTTCAAACAACTAAAAGGTGAAAAAAGGGATCCATATAACCAACTCCAAGTGGTTTGGGATTGTTAAGAAAATAGGTTGGCTCTAACTCCACGCGAAAAACTGCTCAAAAGGAGAGATGTTCTTAAGGCCTTATAAGGGGCACACAACTCATATTCCAAATCAATGTAGAATTCAATATGGATTAAGACATGGGGCTTGTCTGTATTAGTGTTGAAATGTTAGTGGGAAAAACACTTTCTTAAATATATTAATTAAAAAATATTAAAAATTGATTTTAAATTATATTTAACATATTTTAGTCATAAGAATACTAAAATAATAAGGTAACCGATTTCATCAACAATATCCAAAATGATTACAACAACAACAACAACAAAGCCTTAGTCCCAAACAAGTTGGGGTCGGCTGTATGAATCCTCTAA
>CAOGCB010360074.1:0-18931 GCA_948266635.1 Cnidoscolus chayamansa | reverse complement strand
AGGACAAAATCCTTTGCTACAGGAACCTCTACTGCTGGTGATGTGCACCTTCGAAGGGCGATATATATCTGGTGATTATAAAACAAACAGTTTTGACGTTTGTGAAGACTAACATTGTTTTAAGCGCCCATGTGAAACGGAGTTACAGATTTTAAAGGTAAACATCAACACCATCTTTGGAACACATCTCTTGCAAGAAAAATAATAGAATTCTATTAGTAGATTTTAATTCTTTTTTATTGGTAAAATAATTATTTTGTTTGGAACAAATTTTAACACAATTAAATTATTTTATTTGAAATAATTCAACGATTGTCGGTTAGAGATATGTTACTTTCTGTTAGAGACACTCTAATGATAATAGAAAGTTAGTACTATCATCGCAATCATATTTATGATTAGAAATAAGCATGGATAAATAGCACTAAAGGAGGTGCTAGCTTAATACTAACGCGCTAGCTTAACACATATATACTTGGTACTAAAACTTTTAATGCATAAATAAAAATAGTACTTTAAAACATGTTCAATGAGTGAAAATAAATTCTTAAAATAAACTACACAAAGTTATCAAAATTACCAATTTAAGTTATACAATAAAACCTAAAAGGGCAAAATGGACTAAGTGTCAAGTATACATTCGTATACGGAGACATAAGTGTAAGTTTCAAAAATAACTTGAAATACTCATGAAAAGAACTTGAATAATATAAAAACAAAGCTTAGTATATCAATTTACAAAAAGGTTAAGTGATGGTGCAATATAGAGATGTGAAAAACTAAGTTGGTTAATGTATAAATACTAAAAGTGTAAAAGATAAAATCAATTTTAATTATCCAATGTGCTACCCAAACTCATCCTAGCCTTATATCTCCCTAATCTTATGTCAAAGAGAGCATAAAGGAGTATTAAACCAGCATAAATTGGCAACAACTTCTTCACCTTTCATATTGGCGGAAATTACCCTAGCCTTTCCACCGTAAGCAACTTTCAACCGAGGCTTACAAATCCAACTTTTCATTAGGTTTTCAAGTGTTTCAACACTCAAAACTTTTTTCTAACATTTCAAAAAAAAAGTATACAACACGAGAAAATAAGAAAATGAGGTTTGATATTGATTTGAATAAGATTTTGATGTTGGAACCAAAATAGGATGTTGTTTCAGCATAAGTTGCAGCACAAGGTTTCTTTTAATTATGTTTTATATTTCAATTGAATTGGTTCTATTCTAAACTAGTTGAGAGGTTTAAACACATATGATTTATGAATGTATGACTAAACTTGAATTTTAATTGTGGAAGTTTTGATTGAAGTTGAATGAAAGTTGGATATAACAGAATTTTGAAAATAAAAGTACTAGTTTATATATTTGTTTTTGGTTGAATTTGAGGATTGATATGGGAGGTGAATTTTAGTTTTTTTTTAAAGAGACCTAAATATGTCAATATGATACTGATAAATGAAAACAATTGCTGGAATAAATAAAATTTAAGTTAAGGTATTAAGTTTAGGTATTATCAATATGTGTGTGTTGAATGGTTAGCTATTTTGGTTTAGTAATTTAATTTGAGTATAACCGAATGTATTAATGTGATATTTAAAGTCTATAAATGTATAAAGATAAGTGTTTAATATAGGTAATCATGGCTAGACAAAAATAAAAGTAAACATAAACTAGTGTATACATGACATGTATATGCAAAAGTAGTACATCAAGTGTGTGCTAAATTTTTAATTTGTGTGAAAAATTTTATGGTATTGCAAGCACGGTATAATGATGGTATGTGTTTCTACTCTAGATAGGGATTCATGTTATGTTTTGTATAAAAATTATTAACATGTTAAATGGTATTTTAATGTTGACCTAATCAAGTAAAAATTCAAGTTTGCATGAATTGTTGCATATGTGCTATACTATTATCATATCGATGCCCCATTTTGAGTGTGATCATTTTTTTGATGTTTTTAAAAATTTTATACTTGAATGACTTCCATAAATAATCTATAATTTGATATATAATGGCTACGACCAATATAGTAATTGTTGAAAATTCGTGATAGCAAGTTTGGGCATAAAAAATGCAAATCGTCAGAAATTTTACATTTGACTACAAAATGACCTAAAATTATGCCGAATTGTGCATATTGCATACACAAACACATGAAATAGTCATTTTGGTATAATTTGAACATAATAAAGAAGAATATTTTTGGTGACACATAATGGACTACAAATGGTTGTTTTAGTCCTAGTGTATTTTAGTGGGTGTTAGAGTTAGCATAAGGATATGACATGCTATAGTTTCTTAGCAGTGCTACACCATACTATTTTATATAGTTGATTTTGGTGGATATTAGAGATGTATGCCTTAAAGCCTAGATGTTAGAGGGGTAATATTGTATGGACATGACTTTCATACTAAAACTTATTGAATTTCTTTATTATTGGTGTGTTTGTTTAATTGCTTATGCTTGATCATTATGAATCTTAACTCACTAATAAAGTCCATGATATCACGTGACACAATGTGAATAAAACCATGAAGAGTTCATGATATGAGATGTAACACCTGATACATTTTCGATGTCGGATTCTAAATTTTCAACTCCAATATTTGTGGAATATTCAGAAACCGGGCCGGAATAGTATTTGGGGATCAAAATATTATGTTATTAAAGTTAAGGGACTAAAATGTAAAACATAAGGACCAAAATGAAAAGAAGAAAAAAATTGAGGAACTAAAGTGAAGTTTGGCTAAGCAAACCTAAAAAGTCAAGTTCGGCTGCCGAACCTATATTGCCACCTCCACTATAAATAATGGAGGCAACCGAACAAGGGAGGAGTTTCTAATTCTTCCTTATTTTCTCTCAAACACAGAAAAAGGCTAAGTCTCCAAAACCTAAGAATCAAAGAAAGTTAACAAGAATTAAGTCAAGAAAAGATTTAAGAAGAAAAAGGGAAGAACTAAAGGAACACAAAGAAAAGGCTTGAAAGGACTTGGAGGAGCTTAATTTGAAGTACTTGGGGATTCAAGCCTTAATCCAGGTTAGTTATTAGTTCAAAATCATAATTAAATGATGAATTAAAAGAAGGAATGTAGCATGCAAATATAAATTAGGGTAAATGAAGAATTTTGAGAAATGGTGCAAACATGACCAAATGATGAACATATGCATGTCTAAATATGCCTAAAGGTGTTGGAAACATGTTAGGAAGATTAAATGGGGAATGCATGTTAAGAATGGTAGAAAAATCAAAAGTTTAGAAAGTGGATGGAAAATGCATGTAAATGATGATATATAAATTGCATGTTGATAAAAATATTTAGCTGAGTTGAGATTGGTGTAGATAAGTGTTTAAAAGTGAAATAAGTTGTTGAGTTACAAGTTTGGCATGTTAAAATATGCAAAAACCTAGGTTTTGGTCACTGACAGAATCTAGGTTTCGGTCATTGCCAAAACCTAGGTTCAGCGGCCTAAAGGGAGTTTAGGTTGCCGGAATTAGGAAGCAACTCAGAAGAAGGTGTTGTCCCAAATGTATGTGACCAAAAGGGGGTGAATTGGTTCTTTTTTATTTTTCTCAAAATTTCAAGTTACTGCTCTAATCTTCTAAGAAAAATTGTGGCTGAGTGCTTCTAATATGCTTTCTACTCAAACTGATGTAAATAATTTTGATTAATTCAGGATTGCAAAGTGTAACATTAGTTAGCTAATTTTTTGCCTGTGAATTGGTTATTGTTCACGCTAAAATTAGCTAAGTTCTTAGGTTCGCTAGTCTTGGCAACTATCTTAATGAATTCTCTATGCAATCAAGCTAAACATTAATATACATATATCATTCAGTAAGTTCACAACACATTCATAAGTAATCAAATACAAGATATTAGGGAAGAGAAAATTCAAACGCTGGAATTTATAGTGGTTCGGCAAAACGGCCTACGTCCACTCTTCTCAAGCTTTCTCTTGAGATCCTCACTTCACTATCTATCTCTTTTAACAGGTAAAAGATGAACCGTTTACAATCCTCTAAGCTTCATAGGTGCTTAGACAACCTTTACAAGTTTGATGTCCCCTTGAACTTTTTTAAGCTTGCAAGGTGCTTAATGACCTCTTCCAAGTGTGTACCCTCACTTGAATACAAATAATATTGAATTTGAATTTTCATAAGTAATCACTCTCTTTCAACAATTACAAATGAATTCTATAAGAAGAGAGAGAAGATTTGCCAATGAAGCTCAAACTTTTTGTTGTGCAAGCTATGAAATAAATGCTCTTCGAATGCTCAAGAAAATCCTACTTTCATTACACAAAAATTGAAGTAAATGTATACTTATATAGGTGTGTTTGTGTTCGGAGATTTCCAGCACAAAAGGATAACCAACGGTTAGAAAACTAGCAGTTACAATGCTGCAGACTATGCAACAATCTGCACAGTCAAGCTGCTGTCAGTCATCTGTGAGACTTAGTCCAAAATTAGCTTAGCTAAAATTATTTTCATCCGAAAACTAGTTAGCTAATTTTGAAAAGATAGCATGCTAATTTTGAAAAGATAGCATGCTAATTTTGAAAAGATAGCATGTTAATTTTAATGGATGTTTGCTAAATTTGTTTTTCTTGTAAGTACTGAAAAGGACTAATTCTAAAATTAGTTAGCTAATTTTAACTCTTAAGTTGAAATTAGATATCTAATTTCAGCTCATTTCATCCTTGATTTTTCTTGACTTAAAAACATATTTTGAAAATATTCTAAAAATCTTTTTATGAATGAGAAATCATTGGTAGATCTTAGTCTCGCTTCTCTTACATGTTTTTACCTAGACTCTCATGTCTTCATCTTGTCTTTCATGAGTCTTCATGATATTTCCTTGTCTTCATGGCATGCTCTTTTTCTACTTCTTTCTTTTGACTTGCTTTCTCTATTTGATCTAAAATTCTTGAAAAGCCATTAGCATGTATCACTAGTTTTTATTATCATCAAAGCATGTTTTCTACTTATAAGGTCAACAGAAGGAATGAAGTCCAGCTTCGGCAGCCGAAGGTGGGACTTTCAGCTGCCGAACCTGGTAGCAAAGGAAACTTGTGGCAACTTGATGCCAAAATAGGGACTTCTGTCTCTGTAAGGGTGACCTTAGCCGCTGAATGTATCGCTGAAATTCATAGGTCCAATAATTTTTTACTTAAATTTCTAGGGAAAATTATGTTATGTTTATGTGATGTTTTATGTGATTTTAATGTATGTTTTAACTACGTTTTTAAGTCTATGTTGAGTCTCTAATCCGAAGTCCAAAATATAGGATCAGACTCTGGAATTTAGGGACATCAATGACGAACCAGCATGTCAGTTTCCAATTGAGTGGATATAACTCTTTTACGATATAGAAATTTAAATTAATGTTTTTAGCATGCCCATGCATCATAATGTCTAGGTTGCTGCATTATGTGTACAATATATGTTGCACTAAATTATTCATGATCTATGGACAATAATGTTGAATGATCCAAAAATTCTTAATGTTTATGTTATGTCCCATGGAGAGATCCTTAGAAATATCCTTTGGTATGTTCCTCGAAAGTAATATGTTGAGACCTTAGGATTTTTTCTTAGGATCATTATGTTACGTTATATATGGTAAGTCCATAACTGGCTGAAAGGAGCTATTGTGGCATATATGAATACCTAAGGGAAGTAGCTAGCCCGTAAGGTATTTGGGTAGTTCTAAGAAGATTGCTTGCCAATTATAACGACTCAGGGACTTCTGACGACAATGTTACCTTATGTGAAATGTTTGAAGGTGAAGCATACATGAGTATGAAAATAATGTTTTATGTATATTTTTTTGTATCTTCTCACTAGGCTTTTATATCCCTTGCCCATCCCCTTTCCCCATACCATTTTTCACAAGTTATGTAGGAAGAACAAAAGAGAATGGGTTGAATGCACATGTTTTAAATGGTGATTATGTAATTTGCCCCTAGGATAGTAAATCAAGGTTAAAGAATATGTTTCATTTTATAATTTCATGTATTTTAAATATTTACGTTAGAAATTTTGGTACTTATGTTTATGTCCACCATAATAATGTGTACAGGTATAATGTAAGACACTTGGACGAAGAATTTAATTATTCCTTTAGTTGATGTTGTACCAAATTTTCTTTAGTTTGCATGAGGTTATGCCAATAATTATGTTAATGTTTATGTTTATATTAATGTTTATGGCTTGTTAGGGTTTCGGTCAACTTCGGTGGTAGAGATTCTAATACCAGTAGCGGTAGGCGGGATGTTACATGAGATTTTTATTACATGTAATTGGGTTGATGCCTAAGACATCCTAGTCATATTATCGATGACACTAGACATCATTGATGCAGATAAACTAGCACATGTTATACTCCTAGTCTATGTCAAGCAGTAGCACTCATAAGCTATAGGCCTTGTAATGCTTATAGTTAAAAGGATGCTTGTTCAAGAACAAGTACATTGAAGATCCAACAGTGAGATATTTATCTCGCTATGAAAGACATACATCATAATAATTATACATTATCCTTTGGCTTGAGATCATCAAAGATATTGTCGCAAGGGATCTTGTTGTCACCGAGACACCATATGGGCCTAGATGGAAAAAAGGAATTGCCACTCCAGTTTTGAGGAAAGCTAGAGAAAATTGTTCTCTTGCTTCTGGGATAAGGCATTGAAATGTATTGTAAAGATTCTAGTTCCAGGGTCCTTTATACTCATGGGGAAGCTGTTAGGCATCCCACATCATCCCCGAAGGGGTAGGTACATTTGAAAACAATGCTCATTCGATCACACCAACACTTTCAGAGTCTAAGTCACAATGTCAAACCCCATTTGACAAGGGTAATTTTCCCAATCAATGGTTCTTTTAATATCTCCTCTTTGTTAGAACAGACTTGGCTCAACAATGAACTATCTTGATTCTAAGAGGATTTAAGCACCTTATGTCGTTTTCTCTTTTTTTTTATTTAAAAAAAATTGCCAAAATTCATTTGAAGAAACCTATCAAAGCATTGAGAAAACTATCATGTGTTTGAGAGATGAATACTTGGCTTTAAAAGCTTAGTGAGCTTACGAGAAAAATATCTAAAACGATGATTGTGCGGTGCACATGCACAATTTGGAAACTTTCCCAAATATTTGGTGAGAAGAGAAATCATTTACATGAGTGAAAACCTCTTAGAAGACAGGGGTTCTCTTGTTTAATCCTTGAAGATCTGTTATGGGCTTCTGTTTGGGAAAGCTCTTATAGGCTTCACTTCAACCTTCGCAGCCTACCTTCTTGGATGTTTTAAGACGCACTAATGGCTATCCTTCCTCTCTTTTTTCAAAGTCTTTACATCTCTCCCTCTTTCTCTAAAAATAATCCCCCTTTGACTGGTGTGGAGTGGGGTATTTATAGGGTTTCTGACCCCTCTCATCTAGATGGTTTACACGATCCTATTTTAAAGAGCCTTAGTGCATTAAATATGGTGGTTAGCTTAGCCGCATTTAATGGGGGCGCTCGTGGAGGAAGTGATTGAGTTTTTTTACGGGGCATTTGCAGAAAGAAGTAACCATTTTGATTTAATGGAGATGTAGGTGGATAGAACATATCCAATGGCCCTAATTAGTAGGATGAATCGGGCCTTTCTTGTACCGCCACAGAAGCTCTGAAAAGGAAAGGGGATAAACTACACGGGAAGCTTTCGCACCATTGATCTTCTATTGACATGACTTGAAGGATTGAGATCAAAAGGAGCAGCCTGCCCATGGCTGCTTGGCTCTGTCAGTCAGGAATAGTCAATATGGGAAACATAGACCCACTATGGTAGGGCCACAACAGCGGGATTCTCGGTCTTGTGACATGGGAGGCACCGAGAGACATGTCTTAGTCCTTCCTGGATAAAGAACAAAGGCATGATCCTAGGCAGAATGTCTTGGACCAAATGATCAATTGGGCCCAAACCATGGGTTCCACTTGTCCCATCCAAGCCCATGATGGGAGATTATTTTGAGAGTGTCATGACCCATGTCCAGTCAAGACAGTTTGGTCCAATAATGACATGTATTTTCCTTTTATTATCTTATTGTAGTGTCCGAACAAAATACCGTGTCTACAATTGCCCCTCTTTACGTGTTTTTTCGGAAAGAGAAAGTGAGGGAAAAACCCTTACATATCCCCTTATAAGAGGAGACATGTAAAGATATAAACATATTTTGGTTGGCACAATGAAAATGACTAAATCTTGGAAACCACAGTGTGATAAAAACCAGGGCTTTAAAAAATATGTTTGAATTATTGGGGATGCAAAGAGGTTTTAAAAAAAGGCAAATTGCGCAAGATCAAGGGGCTCAAAAGTAAAGGCATAAAAGTGAAAGGCTCGGTGGCCTTATTGGAAAAGTATAGTGCAATAGGCTAGGGGGCCTAAATGTAAAGGTAAAATGCAAAAGGCTCAAGGCCAGAAAAATAGCTAGAGAATGAAAAAGGGAAAGGCTCAAGGCCTAAATATAAAATGCTAAAGTAAACTGCAAAAGACTCAGGGACCTAATTGTAAAAGTAAAGTAAATTGCAAAAGGCTTGGTGGCCTAAATGTAAAAGTAAAGTGCAAAAGGCTTGCGGCCCGGAAACTAGCAAGAAAATGAAAAAGATAAAGGCTAGAGGCCCAAATGTAAAATGCTAAAGTAAACTTTTGAAAGGCTCGAAGGCCTAAATGTAAAAGTAAAGTAAATTACGAAAAGCTTAGGGGCCTAAATGCAAAAGAAAAATGTAAAAAGCTTAGGGCCTAGGAAATAGCAAGGAAATGAAAAAGGAATAAGGCTTAAGGCCTAAATGTAAAGTAAATTACGAAAGGCTCGGGGGCCTTGTTGGAAATGTAAAGTGCAAAAGGCTCTAGGCCTAGGAAATTGTAAGAAAATGAAAAAAGAAAAGACATGAGGACTAAATGTAAAGTAAATTATGAAAGGCTCGGGTGCCTTATTGGAAAAGTAAAGTGCAAAAGGCTCGAAGCCCAGGAAATTGCAAGGAAATGAAAAAGGGAAAGACTTGGGGCTTAAATCTAAAGTGCTAAAGTAAATTACAAAAGGCTCGAGGGCCTAAGTTAGTTTATGCGGATTCATAAAAATGAGAGATGAAATGAAAATAACGTTTTGGTAATTTATTTATAACAAAGACTCAGTGAAACTTGGTGAGGTATTCCCTTTGGTTCTTTTTCACTCATCTTGTTGGTTCATTTTTGTTTCAAAGTTCCTAGGGGGAAATGAGAACTTTCAGCAACGTTCCAAGTGTTGGAATTTCAAATTTTGGTGATTCAGTTATGGAGTCAACTGACTGTTCTCGCGTGCCACAAGTAATAAAAGTTATGGAGTCGACTGATTGTTATGGAGTCGACTGACTGTTCTCACTTGCCACAGGTAATAATGGCTCTTCTTAAGATCGAGACAACGTGCGTGGCATGGAGACTGAAGAGTTGTCTCTTCGCTCGATTCAACATTAACTTCTCTGTCAAAACGATGCCATTCTGGGATTTATCAGGGGATTTTGAAAAGGTTTAAACCTCCTATTTAAAGGCTCCTTTCCCTCTTTTGGTCCTCACATCACTATGCATCTTCTCCCACAAACTTCTCTAAGTTTCCTCTTCCCCTTTGACTTTAGGTACTCTGTCACTAAATCCCTTTTTATCAAATATGTCTTCTCCTTCTTCTTCCTCTGCCATCTCCTCCCTTAAAAGGGTGACGATTCACTTTGAGTCCCCCGAAGATAGGGGGATGATGGAGGCTAACTCACTATCTATTCCAACTACTCCTCTCCCAAAACTCCTATCCCTATCCCTGATGATGAGGACTCAGATGAGTTTCCTCAATTTCGAATAGCCCCTCCTCTATTTCCATCCAGGACCTCAACCACATCGCCACCGATTACAATATTTTGGTTAACCATTTCACCTTGACCTCATGGTAGTCAAGCAGGGATTATCTTATAAAAGGAGCAATTACGAGCTGGGTTGAGGTTTCCAATGGACATATTCTTTGTTGTGGTTCTAGCACACTTTAAGACCTTAGTGGCCCAACTTCATCCCAACTCCTGGAGGATCCTAGTGGGCTTCTAAGCTTTATGTGCCAAGCATAATGTCTGGTAGTTTGTCTCAGTATTCTAATATTTTTACACTCTCACAACACGGGCCTCTAAAGATTTTTGGTTTTTCAACGTAATGAGGGGTTGTCAACTGTTCACCATATCCCTTCATCTCTCAAAAATTGAAAGGAAAATTTTTGCGTCATCTCCATTAAGCCACTTAGGACATTTAGAAATTTCCCATTGAGTTCAAACCAATGGGCTGACCAGGTAATTGGAGGGGTGGATCTGTCACTCGAGGAGGAGGGAGCTATAGCTTGGCTGAAATCCCTAGTCTCTGATCAAAAGTTGCATGTGATAGAGATCATCATTTCTTATTTGGGCTGAGAGAATGGTAACTTATCTTTCCTCTTTTCTCACCTTTTCCATTTTTAACTAATTTAACCTATCTTTTCCTTTTTAATAAGCATGGTGAAAACCCGTGCCTACAAATGCATTCTTCTGAAGAAACGAGACTGAGATACCGCTGGCAATTCTTCTAAAGGGCCCATTGTTTTGTAGAAGAAGAGGCATATCATTGTCTATGACCCACGCCCCTCTCATTATCCTTTAGTTGAGGGAATCGAGAAAGCCACCTACATTTCTCCACACCCGAGACGATCGACTTCAAGAAAGGCACTCCTTTCACTTTCTTGTCCCGTGCGCTTATTGGAACAAGGCTTACTGGAGCACTTGGAGGCAGTGAACTACATTGCCAAAAAGATATTGTGTGTGGCAGATCCCAAAAAGTGGGAAACCCTGGGCCACGAGGGGACATTTTTGCACATCCTTCAATCTAGGTTGGAAGTGGTTCATAGAGTCTAGATGCTCCATGAGTTGGCAACTCAATTGCTGAGCAGGTGCAATGAACTGGAAATCCAAACTGAGGCCTACAAGACTGCAGCTGAGGAGGCAAGTGACTATGTGAAGCGGTGCAAGAATCCAACAAGGAGGCCCTAAAGCAGCTTGAGGCATCTTAAGAACACATTGCAATCGAACTCTCTTATAGGGAACAGGATGAGAGGGCAGCAGCAAAGGTGAGGGCTGCCAATAAGAAGCTAATTATGGAAACTGTGGAAATCTGCCAAGAATAGGAGGAGTTGGAAGAGTATTCAGCTGATTGCTTTATGAATGACCTGGCCTTGTTAACGAAAGAGTTGATCCACCTTTAACCTGGTGACAAGTTTGACTAGCTTGACTCAATCATTCCTCCACCTAGTGCTGGTTCTGCTCTAGCCAAAGAGACTGTCGTCAGTGAGCTTGCCCCTGCCGGAGGGATAGAAATTGAAGAGCATGCCCCAGTGGAAGGGGTTAAGTCTGTAATTAAGGGAAGAGACCCCTATAAAATGTCTCCAACTTTGTAAAAATGAAATGAAATATCTCACCCTTTCCGGTTAGGCATTATTTATTCTTTCTTATTACGACTTGTCTTGCTTATTTCCAAGTTACATATATAAAGATACCGAGATGTGAGTTTTTACCTTTGTGATTAATCTTAATGAATAAAAAAATTAATCAGTCCTAAGAAAATAATGGGGTTGGCTATGCTAGAAAGAAAAACTTAACCAAATAATGACAAATACACGGACGATAATCTAGATGGGTAGGATGAGAAAGGAAAAGACTTAGCAAAAATGATAGTCAACATGGGAGTGCCAACCCGGATAAGTAAGGTGAGAAAAGGAAAGTCTTAGCAAAAATTACCCCAAACGCAAATGCGCTAACTCGAATAAGCAAGGTGAGAAAAAAAAAGACTTGGTAAAAACAACACCAAATACAAATGAGCTAACCTGGATAAGTAGGGCAAGAAAAGAAAAGACTTGGTAAAAATAACTCTAAACACAAATAAACTAACCTAGATAAGCAGGCTGAGAAAGGAAAAGACTTAGTAAAAATAAAACCAAACGCAAATGCACTAACCCAAATAAGTAGGCTTAGAAAAGGAAAGACTTTCATTAGAAGGGATTTCGACTTCTACTAGCAACATGCCTTCCATGCCATATACTAATTCATATGGGTTTGCACCTGTAGATGTCCTCATGGTCGTTCTATAGGCAATTAACGTGTAAGGCATCATCTCAAGCCAGTCTTTGTAATTGATGGCCATCTTCTCAATTATCTTCTTCAGGTTCTTATTTATGGCCTCTATGGCTCCATTCTCTAATTAACATAATATATTATGTCTCTGACATAATATATCATGACTCTAACTAGGTATAACAAAGTGGGTGTGGCAGTAAATATTGTTCTTAATAATGGTAATGAATATAAATAGAATGAAAATGAAGTTAGTATTTTGATAAAGATTGTTTTATGAATAATAACAGACTATATGTACAATGAATATAAAGTGACACACCCTATTCGGGCTTCCTATAGTTCGAGTAAGGGTGCCCTATAGTATGACTTTTAAGGAGAGTTTGAAGTGGTTTTTTATACTAAAATAGATATGATATGTCCTAAATATTCTGTATAATTGAAAGGAGGTGCTAGAGTGAATAAATTTTGAGTTTAACTACCAAGTCTAGGTGATGTCCAAGTGTGTATGCATGTGTGAGTATGTATATATGGTTGTTTTGTTTGGTAATTTATTTTGACCATGGCTGCCATTAAAAATCTTATATTTGAATACTATAAATGTGTAAAAGAATAGTGTTAATTTAGGATAACTATGGCTGGACAAAAATAGAACCAATCTAAGTTAGTGCGATTGCAAAGTGTATGTCTAAAAAGGATGCACCAAGATTAGTGTAGAATTTTTTTATGTTATGGTTTCAATTTTATGTATATGCAAAGATGCTTAAATTGTGGTGAGTGTTTCTACCATAGGTTCATAATTATATTGTGCTTTAGATAAAAGTTATGATATTGAAATGTGGAACTAATCGAGTAAAAACTCAACTTTGCGAGAATTGTTGCATATGTGCTAAGCTAATGTCATGTTGCTGTCCCATTTTTATTATTATCATATGGTTGTTGTTCTTAAATATTTTATTTTTGAAATACTTGCATAAATAACCTATAGTTAATATACAATGACAATGGCTAATATGGTGATCGTCCAAAAGTTGTGCTAGTAAACATGGGCATAAAAAAATGCAAATCATGTTAAATTATATATCTAAGTTTGGAATAGCATAAAATTGTGTGGAATTGTGCATGTTGCATATACAAATATATGGAATGGTCATTGAGCATAATTCGGACATATGTGCAAATATATATTCCCCGGTGACACATAATGACACATAAAAGACAATAAATGGTAACATTAGCTCTACTATACTCTAGTGGGTATCAAAGTGAGCATAAGAGTACGACATGCCATAGTTCTGAGTAGTACTACACCATACAAGATTTTGATACTACTATGGATACCTCATCGATTTGAATAGTTTAAAGTCTTACCACTCACAGACATAGAGTTTACATGCCTTATACTTGTTATCGATAGCACTTGTACTTGGTTGCTTAAATTTTTCATATCTAGCATTCGAACCTATCATAAGTTATATGGGTCCTAAAAAATTATATCATGAACATGCATTTCATTATTGCATAAAGATAAAAATCAAACATACAGGAATGATTCACCTACATTTAAAGTAAAGAGTCACATGTAGTTATTGTTACACATGCATTGGCAATTCCAACATGCAAAATATGTTTGCCTGTTATATGATTACATGCAGCTCATTAAATGATATAGTATGTTGATTGTTATGCTACAATATATTGTTGTGTTTTTTTTTTATATATACTCATTGAGCTACAGAGCATGTAGCTCAATGCATTGGTCATAGATAAAAGACAATAGAGCAGTAGAAGATTCATATTTGTATTGACTTTGATGAGAAATGAAAAACGAAAAATATATATATAATTAAGAATTAAAATAATAAGGATCCCCTTGGGAATAAAATTGTCCTATTTGCCCCCTTTCCGCGAAAAGGAAAAGATGAATTGATGTGTTTTTTTATTAGATTATTGGATTTGGATCCGTCAGGACTGACAGGGCTCGAACCCATAGCTTCCGCCTTGACAGGGCGGTGCTCTGACTAATTGAACTACAATCCCGGGAAAATGCAATAAAGTGTACAGCATACATATTCTTATGATTTCATTCAAATCCTTTCCTTTACTATTTAGATTTTAGATTGGACTTGTCGCGTTGTAACAGAAACAGGAGGGGTATATTGATATCCACATGGATACTCACTTTAGTGAGAAAAAGTGATAAAAGGGACAGGGGTTACTAGTCATCTTTTCGTTATTTCAAGTCAAAGTCGATTGATAATAAAAAAAATCTTTCAATGAAAAAAGACTCTTTTTTTCTTTCCGTTATTTTTTGCTTAGACTTTATACTTACAAATCCTAATCTGAATCTAGATCATTAGCAAGATCATAATTTGTGAGGAAAAAAAAAAAGCAAATCAAATAAAGAACAAGTAGAGATATATTAGAAATTTTGACTTTTTTCCGTATCAGGCATTTCGAGAGAACATAGAAGTGGATTCATGAGATGAATTTACATATCAAGATATATTTATGAGTCCAAAAATAATCCTTGAAATAGTTGGTTTGGATCTTGAACAAAAACATAAGATGAAAGTTTTGGTGGAATTAAGTGTCCTATTATGACTAAGACTCGTTTTGTAAAATCTGGAAAAATAGTAATTATTTTTTAAAAATCAATCAAAACTTTCATATATGTATTTTAAGATATTTGTTAAAATATAAAATTAATTGTACACATTTTTCATATCTGAAACAAATTACATACATATGAGAACATAATATATGCAAAAGCTGTCTTTTTGAACAACTTTGGGCAACCAAAAGATAAATTGTGAAAGTCACGGTTTTAATTGTTTAAAAGAACATATGAATGTTAAATAAAGTATATAACTTGTATTATTTTATGTTTACAAATATTTAGAGTCATGTCAAAGTTGTTTGAATATGATTATATGTGTCCTTTAAGCGATAAAGTGCATACTGATATAGTAAAGGAATATAATTTTTAAATTGTTTAAAATTCTACCATAAATTCTAAAAATTACAGATCTAAATATTTAAGATTTTAAATACATTAATAATATTTATTTTCTTGAAAAAATATACCGATACATGAAAAGAAAAATTTTAAAAGTTAAAATTGAAATCAAGTGATATGTTCAAGTTGGTTGAATTCATGGAGAAGAAATATTTATGTTCTTCGCATTAGCATTGCATTCTTGGTTGTATGTATGAATGGAATTATGATCTCATTGTGGACATAATGAGATAATGTGATTTGTCATGCATGGATTTTAATGTTTGGTAAATAGGGCCTACAAGTCCCTGCCTTTCTCTTAATCTTTCTCTTTGTATTTCTCTTCTCATCTCATCCCTTAAATGTAATTTGAGATTTTTTTTTATTTAAGATTTATGTAATTAGATTACATAGGTAGTGGACTAGGAAAATAAGCACTAGAGAAAGACAAGCCATAGAGATCGACCTAAAAGCATAAAGTGCACGTTCCAAAAGAGTTGCAACTACAACATAAGTTGCAAACCAAAGGACGGACTACCCAAGATAAGAATAATTGTAATAAATATAAAATTGTTTTTCATTTTTATAGGTTGTAAATCATGCATTCTACATAGGAATGATAAATTGGTTTCCCTCTTGGCTTGAGGGAACCAATGTAGAAAATGTTTGTAACTAGATCATGTGTATAACATATGTATATATCTTTGTGCCATATGCGTAGCAATGTATGCTAACCATATATGATAAGACTTAAAATAACAAAACTCCCCTCGTTAACATCTCAAGTTATTTTATTTCCTTCCTAAACCAAGTAGTCAACTTTGTAGTAGCTCGGTTTCTTGACCTATTATCGATGTTAGAATCTTGACTACCCGAAGGTGACCGAAATCCTAACAACAATTACGTTATGTTCCATTTACATTTGTACGTGTTAATGATCACAGCAGTAATAAGGTGTCTTTGTGTGATCGATAAGGTGATTTTGGAGAGATACGGTTGGTTACATATTTTCCTCCCATATCAGGATCTGTTGTGGAAAATATGGAGTGATAAGGTGATTGTGGAGAGATATGGTTGGTTAAATATTTTCCTATTCCTCTGCTAAATAAATTTGGTTATTGGAGTCCTTCTTAACTTGCTCTTTGACTCAGTTGGTAGTATTTACAGCCACAATATCTGGCTTTGATATTTGATTTAGTTGCTTATGTTTTCTTTATAGGGATTTGATAGACTTGGTACTTATATATAATAGGAGTGCTGTACATGATTTGTTATCAAGTGAAATAAAAGTTTAAAACCTTTACAGCTACTGTTCTTCGGTTCTTATTGTTCATAAATTCATTTTTCTATCTGTACATACATTATAATTACATTTACATTCACATGTTTTTCATACTTCGTTCATCAAGATTACATTTAACATTTCATTTATCATACATTTACATTATCATATATATAAAGATCTCATACATTAAATTAAATTAAGACATCTAAAATATGGGAGGAATAATTAAATTTCTAAATTACAAGCAACATGTATAACCTGTAACAACATAACATAACATAACATTAATATAAGTGTCGTAATCTAACATCTAATGTTAAACTCGCACTATTTACATAACATGATTTATGAGATCCAACATAAACTTAAAATCATTCATTACATATTCATTCATAATTTTATGGGACAACATTTAAGTTTGATTTGGCTTTTAACTAATATAATTTTAGTTTTTTATTCGGTTCAATTTTTAAATGTAAAAACTGAAATAATCGAATCAAATTGATTTATTAAATAAACCTTAATTTATTAAATAAACCTTAATTTTATTGAGGTTTGACTCATATTTTCAATTCAAAACTTTTTTTTTCAATAAATTAATTGTGTTTGGTTAATTATTTTTCATTTTTATTTGATTATAAAAAAGTAGGTTGAATATTTGGAAAAAAAGATTTGAGTTTAAATATGAATCAAACCTTAATAAACTCAAAGTTTGTTTAATAAATAGGTTGATTCGATTAATTATTTTTTTTTATTTAATTTTGAAATAAAATAGATCGAAACCTTTGAGAAAAAAAGTTCAAGTTAAAAATATGAATCAAACTTCAATAAAATCAATACTTAATATATCAATTGGACTCGATTATTTTGGTTTTTTACTTTTAAAAATCGAAATGACTAGAAAACTGAAATTATATATAGTCAAACACTTAACCAAACCGATTGAATTAAAAAATTAAACCGCTCAGATTGAATCAGACCAATTCAATTCGATTTTTCAGTACTAACTAAATACTAGACACTCGTGGGTATTTGATTGATTTGATTTCAAATTGAACCACACTTTTTCTTCAACCAACAGGAATAAAAATTTCAATAGAAACTGAATATAAATCGAATCTAACTTTTACAGTTCAATTCAATTTTATTTATATAGAACCAAATATTATTTTGTCTTTTAACTCTTTAACACTTTGTTTTTATTTTTGGAACTAAATTTCTTCTCTCGGTCCCATCCCTTAATGTTTTATATGCACCGGTATCATATTTGAACTTATGACACTATTGTAATCGAGACTACATACCAAATCTCTCACTGACCCATTGTTGAACTGATCGAATTAAAATTGTTCAGTTTCATTTTTCAGTTATAACTAAAAATTGTATACCCTTATCTTTAAATTAGATCAATGAAAGTAAATATAATTTATTTAATTAAAAGATAAATTATTTAAATTTAATATTATTTATAATTTTAATGATATTAATATTTTATTATATCATTTAAAATATGTTTATTTTTAATAAATTAGTAAATAAAAATTATATTTTTTATGTACAATCTCTTAATTTAATACTTAATTTTAAATTAATTTCAATTTTAATATCTTTTTTATTTTATTTTGATTTAAAAATAATAAATTATGATTAATCACAACTTAGATTTCTGTATATAACTTTAAAAATTAAGATTATATTTATACGAGAATTTAACTATTTATTTTATTAAATATAAAAATGTTCAAATATAAAAATATTTATGTAATTTATTTATTTTCAGTAGTTCAATTTAAATTGCATATTATTATTATTATTATTTAAAAAGAAATACTACTTTAAAATTTGTTATTTATTCAACTTAAAAAAATGTAAAGATAAAACTGATAGACATTATGGATAGTGATTGAAAGAAACTGAAAAGATTGAAAGACACCATGAATGATATTTAATTTAGTAGTAACGTGAGTGATAATTTAGATTAATGATCATGAATTTTATTTTCGATAGCAATAAGATAAGAATTTCATTTATATAAATAAAATTTTTATATACATTAAATTTTTAATTTTTTATTTATTATTGAGCCATTATAATTTATCAAGGTATTCTAGACTGAAATGCGAGGGTGAAATGATAAAAAATGAAAGAAACTGAACAAGAAAATTGAATTGAAGACAAAGACCGCGGAAATAATTAAAAAAAAAAAAAGTTAAGAAATGGGTCCTTTGTTAATTCAAATGCAACACATGCCGTAAATCTTACACAACTTTTAATGCACTTTGTCCTTAGATGTCATACCTCATCATGTTCATGACCTTGAAAGAATCATTATGCATTGGAAGACGACGATACCTTTGCAGTCGAATCAATTCTTGCTTTATGACCTTGTGATGAAGTTAAATCCTATTGCACCCAGCAGGACCAAGAGAACTATTTAATGCACAAACTAGATTGTCGTCATTATATTTACAAAGCCACAAACTATTTATTAAAATT
>CAOGCB010359915.1:0-11678 GCA_948266635.1 Cnidoscolus chayamansa | reverse complement strand
CATGTGTCTCACTTAAACATTTCCCATTTGTTTCATTTTACCTTACTTTTGTTTCACTACTTCACTTTTCAATTTATATCCTAGTTTTCACTTCTTAATTCTATTCCTTACCTCAATTAATCAATTTCTTACTAATTACATTACTTTAGGTACCTAAACTTCTAGGCCCTAAAGTCCGTTCGTGACAGGCAGGACCTTCGACGGATAAGGAAAAATAGCTTGGGGCCGAAATAATTGCGGAAAAAATCCAAAATGCAAGTCTCTTCTAATTGTAAGTGCAAGTAAATGCTATATTGTGTGCCTTTAATCCTTAACAAGCCTATTTTTAGCGATATCATTGATGATTTTCTTTTTTTCATTATATACTTATTGGATCAAAACTATTTAAGAGTATGAGATTTGATTTCATCACCAATAGTGTAGTTTAGGACGTAACTTCCTTGGACAGCAAGAATTTCTATGTCAATATCCTTGGAAGCAACAACCTCACCTTCCATCGATTTTCTATCATACACCGGGACATAGTGTTAATACCGATGGGATTCACATCGAACATTCAGAAAAGATCACTATTATTGATCCAAATATCATCAGCGATGACGATTGCGTCTCCATTGGTCAAGGTAGTCGACAAGTATGACTCACAAATGTAAGGTGTGGGCACGGGCACGGCATCAACATGGAAAGTTAGGGAAGTACGATAAGGAAGAGCCCATATCTGGAATTTTTGTGAGGAACTAGACAATCTACAACACTGATAATGGTGTAAGAATGAAAACTTGGCCTGCGTTGCACGGTGGCAGTGTATCCAATATCCATTTCAAAGATATCATCATGCAAAACGTGAGCAATCCTATCATGATAGATCAATGTATTTCCCATGGAACCATTTGTCACGCCCTTACCTGAATATGCCTCCCACAAACTGACTAATGACTTCCCACTATGACTTTGGAAATCAATAATCAGCCTGTAAGGGATTATATCGGATCGTTGCTCTATATTTTTTTTAAAACATCATTTCACAAAAAATCAACCTATGATATTTTACACTATCAAGTCCTGATATAAATCGTAAGACCAAAATCGTAAGACAAACATATTCCTAAAAAGGATTTATGGAGATTTCATAAAATATTTACTCATTTATATTTACGTAAACTATACATACCTATCAGAGTTGCCATTTTTAATACACACAACCTGAACATATAATTTATGTATTTACTGCCTCGACTCTATTGTGATAGTTGCAAAAAAGAAAATATACAAAATACATCAGCTTCATGATATATGTCTAATCACAACTTAACTACCTCTGAAACACTTGACAAATTTACTGATAGCTCTGCTGCTGTTTACTACTCTTACATGCATTCATCAGAGATAAATGCTGAGTACAATTACCAAGTAAGTTATGAACAATATATAAATAGCATGCATAGCAATAGTTAAAATCACACGCATCGACAAACAATTATCACATATCAAATATCATCAAATTCCTTAACATAATCACATTATTCCCATATTTTCATCCTCGATGAATAGTGTAAATCAGTGATATACATGATGTTTTAGTAAATGATGTCTCAATATATGATGTGAATACATTCATGATATGCACCCACATCCTCCTGTCATCCTATGGCCATATCTCATAATTTGATTGTGCACAATCTCTGGGTTATAATCAATAAGGAGTATCTGAGTCTTACAGATATTCATTTTGAGTCTCACGGAACTAGCAGACAAGTCGAGTCTCACCGATCCACATATATGTGCAATACTCGAGTCTCACGAGAATATATGCATTGTGCTTTACCCAGAATATATCTACACGCAAACCAAGTCTCATGGATCCGTATATATTGTGCAATTCTCGAATCTTACGAGAAATATATATGTCGTGCGGTATTTTACTCGAGTCACACTAGTCATCCCCATCTCCAGCACACTATGTCATGTATGATATGTTGTATGTATCTCACATTATCATATGCACTGTCATATATCATGTCTCAACAATTCATATGCATATGCCTTACCTTACTGTCATACTCATTATGATCAATGAATCTTCTCAATATGTACATTATTTACATTTCTATGAAAGCACGTCAATCACATATAATTCACTATCAAGTCTCAATCATAATCAACAATCACAACATCTCATTTCACATGTTCCTGCATGAAAAATATACACTTCTATGGGAAAATACATCTGGTGGCCCCTAAACTACAAATCAATTATTCACCAAGTCTTAAAAATAGCAATTTAAATAGTCATGTAGTCACAAATTTCACACACCATCATTGTGCACACGGCCACACAATGATTCATAACTTACCCATTTTCGCCTTTCCCTTATTGACCCTATCTCAGTCTGCAGAAATGTTTTTGCCCTGAGTACTTATTTCATATTATAATTTCTCACATCAAACATCCATAAGATTTTTCATTCAAAAGTATCAATAAATATAGTTAACAAATTATATGATATAAAATTCATTAACCCTACATTTTAACTTTTTTTTCCATACTTTCCTCATATAGATTTTTATGGGCTACCTGTGTTTCTTATCTTGTTTCAATATTTTACTTAATTTCAATTGCTCTAAAATTTTGTACACTTTCCAAAAATTTAACACTCAAGATGTCATTTAAATTTTAGGTAATTTCAAGTTCATTAAGGTCAGTTTCTACTTAGCTAAAGTCTACTGTTCAGTGGGTACTTCTGTTGCTACAACTTGTGATTTCAGTCTATTTATCCATCAAATTCAATTCATTTTAGTCTAACATTTTTAATGAATTTTATTAACACATTGTAGAAGCTGTCTACCAAATTTGGTCATCATCCAAAATCATTTGAATATTTTACTTACTCTTTTTATTTGCCTAACCTACTCCTTAATACCTTTCTGTCTTTTCTAAATTAATTCATAACTCAAATCTACCCAGTTTATTCTCATTTTTCATAAGCATTAGGTTAAAATACAAGTAAAGTTATACTCAAAATTTTAGGTCATTTAAAGTCCATTTGAGTACCAAACACATTACTTACATTTCTGGTACTTTAGGTAGGCTTAATCTAAAAGTTTCAGTAACACATCTCACTTGTTTAATTATTTTTACCAATTTAGATTTTTCTTTTGCCAAAATTAAAAATATGAAAGTTATATCTCACAGCCTAAATAAACTTCATATAAAATTTCATGATTTAAGCTAATTATTAAGGCCTTCAAATAAAATAAAACCAAATGTCCTGTACATGGATCCTGGAGAGTGACAGTTTGGATCTTTACCTATTCTTATAGTATTTTTATGCCTCAAACGATAGAATTTGGTAAAATAATTATGTAAAAAATTTTAGCTAACATTCACAGCTTTCTATTGGTATATTATTCATTATTTTTGGACATTAATTGATACTTCAAAATAAGAACACAATACAACTGTTATACAAAGCAATTCTCTAGTTCCTAAGATTAACTAATATTTGATCTATTTCTTTCTTTGTTTGTCTTTATCTCTTTAGTTTAAGCGTAAAATTATTCACTTAGTTTAGATACATTTCTTGCATGAAATTATACTTAAGCTTCAAACTTATTGCCCAATCTATCCATCATTTATACATAATTAGTCCATAATTAAAACAGAATTTTCAAGCTATAGTCCCAAACTTCTAGCGCTTTTAATCAATTTATATTCAAACTATTTTAATCAGAAAGTGCATCATAATACATCTCAACTTCAACTTTAAACTTCTATTTTAAAATTATAGAAACAACAACTCACTAAATAATACTTCTAAACACCTAAACCATAAACGTTCTAAACACCTAAACCATAAACCTTTATATTTTCAACTTTAATCATAGTAGGTTTAATCTTAAATTTTAGATTCTTTCCTTTTCTTTTTCTTTCTTCCCATCTCTTTCGTCTCCTTCTCTCTACTATCCCATTTCTCTTATCTATTTCTCTTTTTTTTGTTTTTATTTTTATTTTATTTTTTTCTCCTTTTTGCGTGCTTGCACTACTTCCTTTTTTTTCTTTTCTTTCTTTTTTCTTTTTTTTCTTTACTTTTTTATTTTCTTTTATTTATTTATTTTTTCTTTTTTTATTCTTTTTTATTATTATTTTATTATTTATTTATTTATTCTTCTTTTTTTTTTCTTGTATGGGTTCACTTTCTGCATTTGTAATGTTTCTCTTAGTTTTCTACTCTAACACATTTTACATCATTTTACATAATCTATATTATGCATTTAAGTTCTTAATTATAGCCTAATCAGGCACCTAATCTCCTAGGAAATAATTGTACGTGACACCATTGCAGTAGGAAGGTAACACGAAAAGGAAAGAAAGGAAATATCCCGTCCGACAAGTCACATTGTTACGTGTCGTTGGCTACTCCATCACCACACACTTTTAAACTATGACTAAAATCGTGTGATGTCTTTTCTCTCAGGCTCCATCTAAGGTCAAGATCAGTAATGTTAGTTACAAGAACATTCAAGGATCTTCGGCAACCCCTGTAGCTGTTCGACTTAATTCTAGTAGCAGCATCCTGTGCGAGAATGTTGAGCTTGCCAAAATTGACCTTAAGTATATTGGAGCTGAAGGCCCCACGAAATCTCTTTGTGCGAATGTCAAACAAAATATTATAGGGAAATGGATTCCACCAGGATGTTGATGCACTCAATTGTTTGTTTTCTGAAGAAAAGAAAAGCGAGGAAGTGCCTCATTTATTTTAATAACATTTTTATTTTTCTTCTGCCTACAACTTGTGACAGAGTGTTCACCATTCCTTGCATAATTTATTTCATCATTTTTTCCTACTCTAAGCACCTCACGCAACCACTATGAATAGTGAGGGGGAGAATAACAAAATAAATGCTACGGCGCAATGCACACACAATAATATTTTGCCATTATCATTATGAGCCAAAAGTCCAGCATCAATATCCATATGTGGCTACTCTGCTTTGTTGCCCCCAAAAGCATTTTGCAAAATAACATGCGCCGAGAAGTTAGGTTTTTTCCAAAAACTTTTTAAGTGTTTGTATACAATAGGCTCTCAGGCCATCCAACATAAGCGGGAAACCATTATGCTGCTTCGAGATGTCGATCTATTGAAGGGTGCAACTGATCTCTTATGTAATGATTGGAGATTTCTATTTATTTCTCCATTGCTTCTATTTTTTCTGTCGTGTCATATTTTTCTTTATTTTAATCTTTTTTATGAGATACTTTCTTTATGTTCAGCCATTGGCTTTAGCTTTTATCAGATCTATTCAAATAGCTGTTGCGTTTTGACAATGTGCACGTGCATCCAGATGCCTTGAAGCGTGATTTATCGAAGTTGAGATTGCAAAACGTTTACAGTGCAGAGTTGCTAGAGTTAAAAATAAAGAATTTTCAGATCGAATCTCGAGTTTTTTTCTCGTTATTTTTTGTTTTCTTGATTCTTGTAATCATTTTGGAAAAATAGATTTCTTATGCTTAAAATATTTTCCGGCACTTGTTAAAATTTGGTTCATGAATGTAATTATTCAAAAGTTTCATGACTTGACCTCATGTTCGTCTACACCTGTGAAAGAGTGCGTCGCCCAAGTAATCCTATTATTTTAAATAATTCTTCGCGTCTCTCGATGAATGGCTCTTTAATTTTGGCACTTTGAAAGGCATGTTCCCAAGAAGCATGGTGCTTGAGCTTAGCATAGGTTCTTGCTACTGCTTTCTCTTTCTCGGTGCTCTAATGCACCAAATGTAGTCCATGGAAATAGTATAGCTTGTATATGAGTTGCAATCCTCTAGATTGCCAACCTAGTTAGTGGGACCTTACGAAGAAATGACATGTCCCTTAGGCTGTTCGATGGGATGGTACTGTAGTGGAGGAGTTTAAAAGTTTTACTTCAAGGGATATCTCTCGACGTAGTTTCTTGAAATCGGGATCGAAAAATTTTCAGCAGCACGACACTTGCCCTAAACTAAATGATGGAGGATGATAAGTGCGAAGTATGCTCAGACCGGATTGCACACCTTATTTCTCTTGCTGCCAAATTCTGTATTTGTAACACATATGGCGGTCTAATTGTCATGGCAAGACAATATCTTGATTTCGCTCTTTGTTTTAGTTGGGCTAGGGCATTTTAATTAAACTATTTTAAGACTGTACTACGAGCGTTATCTTATTTCAGTATGTGTTGTTTATTTCATGCAGTGCATAAAAATAATTGGGTGGAGCATGCATGCTGTCTTTTTCCTTATTTTGTATTAATCTCCTCACCGATCCCTTTCGTTATGTTCTATTGTAAAACGGAGCGAGTGGGAGAACCACATGATGGTAACAGTAGAATTGTTAAAGTCTTTGAAGCTAAAGGCAAGTAAGTTTTAAAATAGTTTATGTGCATGCATGAAAAAAAAAAAAACTATGTGTGTAGGGGAAGGGGGCTTTAGCTCATTTTGGCATCCGGGTGCACATCGAGAATCACGAAAAGATGAGAAATCAGTTATAAAAGTTACAAGGGGTTTAAATATAGAACAAAAGTTTTGAAGATAAGCATGTAAATCGTTAGACTGTCACCGATTGTAGGTGAGCATGCGCTAGCTTCTGCCGGTTATAACATCTAGTGCTTAAACAATAAAGATAAATGGAAAAAAGAGATGCATGATAGCATTATAGCCTGTAATGTACTGTGGTTAAACTAGGTGAGCTATTAACCTATAAAGGAACTTGGACAAAAAGAGAAATCACTCACATGTTTAAAACAATACAGGCAGGAGCCACCGAAGGAGGGGAAAGCGCTAGACAAAAGAAAGGAAAAACATGGGTTCGAAGACACATGCCTATATAGCATCTATATCGTTCATGTTTCCATATACCTGTGGAGCTCTGGCCACGGCTTTTGACGTGACAACAATACGGTGCAAAAGTAAATGGGATGTCAGATATAAAAAAGGTGTAAGAGCACGTCTGTTCCTCCACGTCGTGGTGGTATTCCATCAATTGTTTTACTTAAAATTTGACTATCATTTTCAGATTTTGTTGGACGTCTAAAAAGGTGGATGCACAATAGCGAGTTCCAGTGCAGTCGTGATACCAAAAGGAAGATATCTATTAGGAGTAGTGGATTTGATAGGTCCTTGAAAGAGTGCGATGAATTTAAAAGTTCAAGGAACCTAGGTAGCACCGGTGAATCCTAATGCACATGATAAGGCAAGCTGGGTTACTTATAGGTACATCGATCGGTTTATAGTATCCAGTGGCGAGACCTTCGATGGACAAGGAAAAATTGCTTAGGACTGAAATAATTGCGGAAAAAATTCAAAATGCAAGTCGCTTCCAATTGTAAGTGCAAGCAAATGCTATATTGCACGCCTTCAATCCTCAACAATCCTATTTATTGCAATATCACTGATGGTTTTCTTTTTTTCATTATGTACTTATTGGATCAACACTATTTCAGAGTCTGAGATTTGATTTCATCACTAAAAGCGTAGTTCAGGACGTAACTTCCTTGGACAATAATAATTTCCACGTCAATGTCCTCAGAAGCAAGAACCTCACCTTCTAGCGGTTTACTGTCACTACACCAGGACATTGTGTCAACACCGATGGCATTCACATCGGACGTTCGGATTGGATCATGAAAACTCTAGCATCACTGGTGACGATTGCATCTCCATTAACCAAGGCGGTCGATAGGTACGAATCACAAATATAATGTGTGGGCACGTGCACAACATCAGTATGGTAAGTTTAGGGAAGTACGAGAAGGAAGAGCCCAAATTTGGAATTTTTATGAGGAACTGCATAATCTATGACACCGATAATTGTGTGAGGATGAAGACTGCCCGTGTTGCATAGTAGCAGTGTATCCAATGTCCATTTCGAAGATATCATCATACAAAACATGAGCAATCCTATCATGATAGATCAAGTGTATTGCCTATAGAACCAATGCTATAGGAAGGTAACTCGAAAAGGAAAGGGGGAAAATGTCCCTTCGTACAAGTCACATTGTTACGTGCTGTTGGCTACTCCATCACCATACACTTTTAAACTTTGACTAAAATCGTGCGATGTCTTTTTTCCCAAGCTACATCTAAGGTCAAGATTAGCAATGTTAGCTATAAGAACATTCAAGGATGTTCAACAACCCCTGTAGCTGTTCAACTTAATTGCAGTAGCAGCATCTCGTGCGAGAACGTTGAGCTTGTCGAAATTGACCTCAAGTACATTGGAGCCGAAGGCCCCATGAAATCTCTTTGTGCAAATGTCAAACCAAGTATTGTAGGGAAACCGATTCCACCTAGATGTTGATGCACTTAGCTGTTTTTTATTTAAGGAAAAGAAATGTGAGGAAGTGCCTCGTTTATTTTAATAACATTTTTATTTTTTTTGTCCACAACTTGTAACTGAGTGTTCACATTCCTTACATGATTTATTTCAACATTTTTTTCCTACTCTGAGTGCCTCACACAACCACTATAAAGAGTGAGGGCAAGAATAACAAAATAAATGCTATGGTGCAATGCAAACGCAATAATATTTTGCTATTATCATTACGAGCCAAAAGTCCAACATCAATATCCATACGTGGCAACTCTACACTGCTTAGAAAATACCCCGAAAGCATTTTGCAAAATAACATGCATTGAGAACTTGGATTTTTCAGAAGCAATTTTAAGCGTTTGTATGCAATAGGCTCTCAGGAGAGCGGGAAACCATTATGCTTCTTCGAGCTGTCGATCTGTTGAGGGGTGCAATTGATCTCCTATGTAACGATTGGGGATTTCTATTTATTTCTCCATTACTTCCTTTTATTTTTTTCCAGTACGTCATACTTTTTTTGATTTTAATCTTTTTCCTGAGATGCTTTCTTTATGTTCAGCCATTAGCTTTAGCTTTTATCTGCTTTATTCAAACAGTTGTCGCATTTTGATGATGTGCATATGCATCCAGATGCCTAAAAGCATGATTTATCAAAGTTGAGATTGCAAAACGTTTTACAGTGCGGAGTTGCTGGAGTTAAAAATAAAGTATTTTTAGATCGAATCTCGAATTTTTTCCCATTATTGTTTGCTTTCTCGATTGTTCACTTTTGAAGCATATGCCGATCTGGTAATCATTTTGGAAAAATATATTTCTTATAGTTAAAATATTTTTCAGCACTTGTCAAAATTTAGGGCATAAATATAATTAGTGAAAAGTTTCACGACCTGACCTCGTGTTTGTGCACACGTATGAAAGAATGCGTCGCCGAAGTAATCCTACCATTTTAAATAATTCTTCGCATCTCCTTACGAATGAGCATGCTAAAAATTTTAATTTAAACTTTCTATATAATAAAAGGGTTATATCCACTCACCTGGAAAACTGACATGCTGATGAATCCCTGGTTTGTCACTAATGTCCCTAAATTCTAGGGTCCAATCTTGTATTCTGGACTTCAGATTAGAGACTCAACATAGAATTAAAAATGTATTTAAAACATCCCTTAAAACCCCCATAAAAAATCGCATAAACATAGCATAATTAATCTTAGCAATTTAAGTTGAAAATTATTGAACATGGGATTTTGGCGGCATGTTCGGCGACCGAAGGTCACCCTTACAAAAACAAAAGTCTCACTTTTAGCAGCAGGTTCAACTGCCACTAGTCTCCTTTGCCACCAGGTGCAGTGGCTGAAAGTCCCACCTTTGGCTGCCGAAGCTGAACTTCATTCCTTCCTCTGAGTTGCTTCGCAGTTTTGGCAGCTTAAACTTCCTTTAGGCTATCAAACCTGGGTTTTGGCAGTGGCCAAAACCTGGATTCTTGCATGATTTTCATGCCTAAAACCTGCAACTCAACCTTTATTCATTTCTAAAAGATTTCATCATCATCATTCAACTCAACTAAACTCAATTCAAATGCATGCATTCATCAATTATTCATATATATGCATTTCATCCATTTTCATAAACTTTCCATAACCTAAACCTTTGATTCCTCTACCATTTCTTACATGCATTTCCTTTTAACCATTCTAACATGTTTCTAACATCATTAGGCACATTCAGATATGCATATGTTCATCATTTGGTCATGTTTGTATCATTTCTCAAAATTCTTTGTTTTACCCTCATTCCTATTTGCATGCATCATTGGTTCCCTTAAATCATCATTTCTATTCATTTACATGTTAACTAACTTGAATTTGTTACTTGAACTCACCGGAGCCTCAAAATCAAGCTTCCCTTAAGCTTTTCCTTTTCTTTTTCTTTCTTTTACTTTGTCTTCTTAAATATTTTCTTTAACTTCTTAATTGATTCTTGCTTAGTTCTTATTAGGTTTGCTGTTTGTTTTAGAGGGTTTTGAGAGAGGATGGGGGAAGAGTTGCAAACTTTTTCCAAACTCTTCCTTTGGCTGGCTACCTCCACCATTTATAATGGATGTGGCAACATGGGTTTGGCGGCCGAACCTAACCTTTTCAGGTTTGCCCTAGTTAAACTTCACTTTAGTCTATCAACTTTTCATTCTTTTCATTATGGTCCTTACGTTTTATATTTTAGTCCTTTAACTTTTGTAACTTAGCATTTTGATCTCCAAATACTATTCCAATATGGTTTCTGAATATTCCATGAATATTCAGAACACAAATTCTGAATCTGACATCGGAAATGTGTCGGGTGTTACTCTCTACAATTTTCCTAAACTTCCATTTTAATAGTCCAAATTTTGAATTGGTATCGACATTAGCATACCAACCATCCAAAGTTGATCGGAATCCTAACAAGCCTGACATTTTCCATTCATTTCATTATAATGTTTAAAAAAAATAATAATTTAGATTTTAAATAAATAAATCCACTTATGCATGAATAAACATCATATGGAACAACTAAGTTTGAGTGATCACAAGTATATAATAAACCTGCTTCAACATCACATTGACATTGTTATATACATGCCTATTCATTTCCATTAACATAATCTCTACGGGTCTTCCCGTGATCTATTTTTTTTATGTTACGGATCACCACTACATCTCTATGGGTCTTTCCGTGATTTCCTTCATGTCATGTATGATATGCTGTATGAATTTCATAACATTATATGCATTGCATATCTCATGTTCAACAATCATGTACAAATGTTCTATTTTACTATCACACTCATCATCATCCATTTCATTATCATATTCACATTTCTATAACAACATGTCAATCTCATAAGATTTCATTTACACATCACAATCACAATCATAATCAAATCACACAATCATTCAATAATACATTACTCATTTTCTTGCTTAGAAATCCACTTTTATATCAAATATCACTGGTGGCCTCAAACTACAATTCAATTGCTCACCAGATTTTCAAATAATAGTATTTATGAAATCTCAAACATATCAAATGTCAAATACTTAACACATTGTCATCGTGCACACGGCTGCACAATGACCTCATAACTTACCTTTTATAGCTTTCCCTTTATCCACTCTATCACGAGCTTCAATAATAGTTTCGCTCCCAGCACCTATTTCACATTAAAATTCTTATCAACATTCATAGTATTTTTCATTCAAATGTATGAAGTAAATACTATGAACAAAAGTCTATACTAGGTTCCCCAAAACATGTTCTAAGTCTTATAATTTTCCCAATATTTCTCTTTGACAAA
>CAOGCB010359671.1:0-21662 GCA_948266635.1 Cnidoscolus chayamansa | reverse complement strand
ACTTCATTTATGTGTTGTTAGTTTCTTTAACACTAATTTAACCCATTTTAACAATCAAAACCATAACTCTTGCCATAGTTTGAAGATTCATCTAATGTTTATCATTTTTTTAGTAGAATCTCCTTCTCTTCAACATTCACGGATATAAAAATTTCAACTAGAATCTTTTAACCACTTATCAATAGGTACTAACCTGTTTCCAAAGTATAGATTATGTTGGAACTTGCCATTGCTCTTGAACCTTGTTCCTTCTTCAATTTTTTTCTACTTTTCTTTTTTTTTTTTTACTTCACAACTCTATTATATTTGTGTTTATCTTCCAAAATTTGCTCTTTTTTCCTTAGATTTTTAAAATGCTTTGGTTTTCTAGAGATGGAGAGCTAGTTGAGAGAAAATTAGAGTGTGTAACCTTCTTTCACCAATTGCCATCTCTTATATAGTCATTTTTCCTATTGAATTTCGGCGGATGAACTTTAAGTTCGACGGTTGAACTTAGCTTTGTAGGTTACCCTAGCTGAATCTCACTTTAGTCCATCTCTTCATTCCAACTTTTCATTTATACCCTTACAACTTTCATTTGTTACATTTTAGTCCCTAAACTGTAAAAGCTTGATCATACCAGACCACTATCGTCGTTAGAATGTCAACCAAGTAAAGGTGAACGAAACCTTAATAACCCTATGTGATGTGGACATGGTTCAAGCTATGAACATAAACTATAAAGTGAAAACAACATTAATTTTTCTTTGAGACCTATAATGAGGACTCGTGCGAAAAAGATTAAAGCGTCACTTCAGCACTTTGTGCAACAAGATATTTGCAACAAATTTGACAAATGCAAAGAAAGCCTAACTTTGTGACACATTATGATATTCAAGATGAAATGTTTGTGAATCTACGTGAAGCTAAGAAATAAAGAATCAAAAAGAGCAGCCAATATGCCCACCATCGCATATGGATATATGACTCATTACATGAATGGCTAAAACTACCATAAGCCTATTTGTTATTTTGGACTAGTATTTTATTAGGCCTATTTTAATATTGATTGGGCCTTTTATTAATTAAATAAATTTAGTCATCCCATTGTTCTTTTAGAGTAGGAATAAAATCCTTGTTTAGGAAGAAATTGACTTTTATTAGGATTAGGATAAGGATTAGGATTTTGATTAGGATTAGGATTAAGAAACCTTATTATACTAGGATTAGGATTTGGAAGGCTATAAAAGGACCTCTACATATGCAACCACATTGATTCAATCAATTATCTTTGTGAACAATTTATTTTGCTAGTTTAATAAAATTCTTATGAGGATTTTGTTTAACTTAATATTGCATCAAGAATTAGCATTTTATTGAGGTTAGTAGCTTTGTGGCAATTCTATTCTTTTTCCTTATTCAATTATCTATGTTCTTGTTTATTTATTATTCAAGTGTATAGTAGAACAACAATTGAATTAATCTCAGCGTATGTCTTTATGTGATGGGATTTCTGATTGCATGTTAGTATGGGGTTTCTGCATCAATATGTGTCATCCTACATCATAATTTTCCACGTTTCCTATCATTTCATACATTTCATTTTCTTCTATTGTCATTCATTCTCATTACTGCATGCATACATAATACATGTACTCTAGACATTCATATCATGCTTACAATACATAACTATAATGGCATAAGACATTATATGAAAGAATATAAAAATCTTCATCACAAAGTGACCATATAAGCCTATATTGAGTCATACATAGTTATGTTCATCCTATTACATGTTATGTTGCTTTTGCATCAACTAGGGCATCAACAACTATTACATACACATTCCGAGTCCATTCTTTCAAGTCATCATCTTGACCCTATGAAAAATGGGCGAAGGGAGAGGGGGATTGGAAATTAACATAAAAGGGTGTGAGCTATTTTGAAATAGCCTCATGAGCAGACATAGAAATCGACATGCATAACAATAATTCATTTTCATTCTATTGTAATGCAACACATACAAACATAACTTTGCTAGTAAGGTGATTCTCTCCCCATAGACTTTGATGCCTAATTTCCGAGGCAACTCCTTAAGACTTCATTAATGTTAAACCTAAGCAATGGAAGCATACCCTCCGACCTTCTTTTACCATTAAGTATAGTGTCGAAAAGCTCCTTTTAGCTATTTTGGTCGTACCATATATTGGTGCTAAGTAGCTCATTTCAGCCAACTTGGCTGCTCATAGCTTTCATATCAATTTGTCAGTTCATTATTTTATTGAAGTATATGGCTCAAAAAAAACTCACCAAGTCATACATATCACATATCATATATGCAATGCAACATATCTCGTGGTGCTAATGCAAGCAACCAAAGCATCATGATGCATGCATATGCCAGAAAAATAGTTTTGTGTCATACATTTAAAAACATTTACCATCTACTCACCTAGAAAATTGCATTTTCATAATAATCCAACTACTACTACCTTTGGTTCCCTAAGTCCAACTCTACATTGACAGACTTTAGATTAGAGTACATATATCACCCTTCCTATACTTTCAGACACATTCTCATACTTCCCTATGAATTATTTCTTTACTTTTGAGTTATTATCTGGTTGCCCTAGGTGCTATAGTTGGATACTGAGAGATATCCTTCACTTTCCTACATTTTCGAACCATTTCCCTACTTATACGAGTGATGCCTTGATTGCATCCCTTAGTACCGAACTGTAACTCTGTACTAAGTGATACTCTTTGAGTATATGAGGTACCATTTTACTATACCCCACCGAGTGATATTGTTACACTACTCGTACTGTGGAAAGTTTGAATAGAGTGTGTCACTCTCATACGTAAATTATATTAAGTATACTATTAAGTCATAATAAACATTTTAAATAAATAAACCAAAATAAAATTTATTATATAATACACCAATATTAATTTAATAACAATCCATCAAACTCTAGATAATTAACAAAATGTATAATCCTAGTTCTTACATTCCTATGTACATGTCGAGTGTCCAAATGTCTGACATTAATATACAAATAGGCTACGATGACCATCTTCTCTCTAAAAATCTTGCGTCATCTATACTATCCATGTAACATCCTATTTTTTTAACCCTAAATGATTGTGTATAATTTTACAAGTATGAATGAAGAAGTTTTATTAAGTATAAACTAATTAAGTTATAAATAAATGATAAATAAAATTAGATTAAGAAACTTAAGTAAACTTGAAGGAGAGAGAGAGAGAAGCAAGGATGGGAAAGGAAATGCATGTCTTGGCCGTGAGAGAGAATCATATCTCGATTGGAAAAGCTCGGTCAAGGATGGATGTTGGTTGAAGTGTGTATCACAGTTAAAGGGTGAGAAAAAGACTAACATGTCTAGACCAAATGGAGGTAAAAGCTCGGTCAAGGATTGGAGTGAGAGATGTATCTCGGTTGGAAGGTGGAGAAATAAAAGGATGAATTATGAATGGAAGGAGGAATGGCTCGGTTTGATAAAGATGAGAAGATGGACTAGATGTCACGATTTGATGAAGGCGTGATAAGGATGGTTTAATTTTCATTGGGCGAGAGATGAATGTAGCTCGGCTAAGATGAAATATCAATAGTATGGTTAATAAGGGAAGAGATAAGGAAATGGTCCATTGAACATGAAGGAGAGATGTGAAACATGGTCAAGGAAGCATAAAGGTTCGGTCTTGAAGGGAAGAAAGATGAGAGAAAAGAAGAGTGGTCCATGATTTCTCAATTATGAAGGAATGAGTTAATTAAGATGAGAATTGAGTGGATATTAAATGTAAGCCCTAATTTAAGAAGTGCCACTTGTCAAAGAAGATGGATTAGTGGCATCACTATTTAACTTAAGACTAACACCTGTGCTAAGTAAGGGTTAGGTGGTAGGAGAGTAAGGATATAAATACTTAAACTTACAATTGTTATTTGTTTTAGAACAAAAGAAATAGAGATAAATATTTCAGAGGATTTGGAGTTGGGAATGATAGGAAGAGATTGAGAGAAGCTGTGATAGGAGGAAGAAAGGAAGGAAGAGAAAGCAAAAAGAAAGGAAAAAAAAGGGAAACTACATATTCAAGTTAGGTGATACATGAATTTGATATTTTAAGCTAGGTGTTATATGTATGTTGATAGTGTTAAGTGTTATAAACTTATGGTGGAGTAGAGTTAGGGGATATATGTGTGTGTGTGTGTTAGTAAAATGAGTAAAGTTTATGGTAACATGGGTTAAATGCTACATGTTGATGAAGATTAAATGGTTAATTCCTATTTGTAATTTGGTTTAGATATGTTACTGTTTGAACAAGAATAGGTGAGTAATAGATGATGGAATATTATAAATAACAATAAGTAAACAAATAGTAGGGTTATGATAAAGGAGCTTACAGTTTGGATGAGCGATAGGCGTGACATGTATCTTGACTTAGGTTATAAAATGTATAGATAAATAGTAAAAGTTTTGAAAGAACTATGTTAAGAGAAAAACAAAATGGCCACTGTGTGATTACTTAGTAAAATATTGTTAAGGAAAATAATGTACTCAATTAATATATATATATATATGAATAATGTTAATGCATGGAAACTTTAGATGAATTGAATGATGTGATTATGGCAGCCTTAATATAGTAGTGGAATATGATAAACAAGAAGTGGAAAATAGCTTGATGAGTGAAGCCTTAAACTAACAATGGAATATGATGAATGACAAATTTATTTGGTTGAATATGATATGAATTAATTATGTGCGATACACTGAATATGGAATGTTTTGGGAAGATAGGTGTACCTTGAGTCCCTTGACTTAAAAACACACCATGGACACATGATGAAATAATAATTTAAGACATGGCCCTGGTTATTTAATTTGGAATGCGATGCTAGTTTAAGGGTATGACATGTCATAGGGACCCTACAGTACTACATATACTATTTGCATTCAATGGATTATTGGGGCTACAATTAGGTACTCCACATAGACTGGCCTGATGCACCCTCACCATATACAAATACTCCTTTATCTATCAATCGATTCTGCTTGAATATACATGGGCCTTAATGATGATTGATTTAATAATAAAAGAAATAAATGTATTATAAGATGATGAATAATGTTTAATATGCTAATGTTGATTAATATTGTGTAATTATTGGTAATAATATTTGATTTTGATTTAATTTATTATCGATAGGATATTTTATAAAATTATATTTATGTGTTATATATTATTTTCTATTATATATACCTATTGAGTGAAAATGCTCAGTATGCTGGTTTTTACCACATGTAAATTCCAAGCAATGAGAATAGAGGTTCAATAATAAGATCTGCAAATAAGAAGTTTTTGTAATAGCTGGTTTGTACCTATTTATTATACAATTGATTTCTAATAGCTGGTATGTACATACTAATGTATGGGCTTAGAATAGTATTTTGTTAAATGAAATGAGTTACATAATTTGTAAACAAGTTATACACATAATTAATGTGTAGCGCCCCTCCGTCGAGACCCGAAGATCCCGACAGACGGCCCTACCTTTCTTCTCTCTATAAATAATTTTTTTTGTTTAAAAACAGTCGTATTAAATCTAAACAGTTATATAAAATAATGATAATAAAATAAATTCACTTAATATTATTATTCTTATATTACATACCAAAATATGAAATTTTATTAATTACATTTCAAAAATAAAATCCCTAGTACATGTCAAAATATTACAAAATAATTACATACGTTACAATGCTCAAAATTCTATTTGTGTGGCCTCCACAAATCATGACCTCCGAGGACTGGTAACTGCCTGTGGCAAAAACTAACACGCTGAACATTTTTACTCAGGGAGTGTAGATAATAACCATAAAATAACATTCAATGTAAATAGTTTCTATTTCAATTTATTCGTCGATAATTTATATGCAATATTTCATATATCAAGTTCTAATAGTATTTTCAGTAAGGTCTCAATCATATAAATAATTATTTTCAATTCATATTTTAATACACAATTTATTTCTCAATTACACATTTATTTCATTTCACATTTAGCCCAAGAATATTATGCAGGCACGATCATCAGTCATAGAATACATTTCAGTCAAATACGTTTGGGCCGAAGCCACTCAATTACATATGTTTGGGCCAAAGCCACTCGATTGATCAAGTCAACAATTATTGTGGTAAGCGCATCAAGCTTAAATCACTCGGGGTACCTCACTGTATAACCGCCCATTATGGTACCTCACTGTATCCTTAGTATCACATATAGCAGATCTACGGATCAATGCCATGTCAGAACTATATACTAATATCGTTTTATAACACAATAACTCTTAGGGCTATATCTATTCATTTATTAGTACCATTACATTTTTCTTCGATTTATTTCTTCTTGGAAATAATTTATCACTTTAAAGATCTCAATATTAATATTTCTTTAAAAATTTATTTTTCCTTATTTATGTCATTCAAAGACTTTATTTTTAGTCTATACTTTTTTTCTTTATAATTTCTACTTCTTTATAAATGTTATATTTTTGTTTGGCTTTTTTAAAATTTCTATTAAAATTTAGCCAAATTTTATTTTTATTAGTTTTAATTATTTGAAAATTTTCTTATACTTCTTATTATATAATATATTCAATTATTTATTTTTATCATTTATAAATCTGGAAAATTCTTTATTTATAATATATTCTTCCATTTAAATTAAAGTTATGTATATGTACCAAAAGTTCAATTAATTGCATAAATTTTATTTTTATAAGTTTTTAGGTAAATTTTCAATATTATTTAATTTGCCTAATTTTTTTTATCATCTTTAATTTTATTCCACACATTTAAATATTTTATGTAAAATTTTTATTCAAAATTTCCATTCAAAATTTCTGTCCAGAATTTTAAAATTGATCCTTATGGTAAATTACAACTTGGTCCTAAGTTCTTTATGTTTTAGTCATTTTGATCTATATTTCAGTTTTATTTATAAATTTAAATATTTTATACTTAATACCTGCTCAAAATTTCTGTCCAAATTTATTGCTCAGTATTTAAAATTGGGATCTTAAGGCAATTTAAAATTTGGTCCTAAATTTCTACAATTTATTCATTTTAGTCTTTATTTCTTTCTAATTTTTATTTAGGCAAATTTTCATACTCTTTTTGTATGAATTTAACCTATAACCTACTGTCCTAAATATATTTATCACTTTTCATTTCGATTCTTATGGAAAAATTCCATTTTGGTCATTAGTTTTTCCCAAAATGTCCATTTTCATCCTTTAGGGTAAAAATTTCAGTTTTTGTCCTTATAAACCAAGTCTTTTTAATTAATTTACATATTCATTTTTAAATTTATACATTCGGTCCTTGATGAAAATTATATTTTTGTTCACAAAATAATTTTTTTTGGTCTAAGTAGGTACATTTCATTTTCACCTTTGGTCACCCTTGTTTTTAGGCCATAAAACTTGTCCTTTTTATGAGGATTAAATCCTCCAAATTTTCCATCCAACTCTTCATACATTTCCACAATATATGTATAGTCATTTCCATCCAAATACATACACATTTCCACATAAAATACAACAATAAAAATTACTTAAAACCAACATGCAATTACATTATTTCATGTATAGCACCTAACCTTTTTGTGCATGAAGTTTTTCTCTTTGTTTGGAATCCTTAGTCCTTAGTTTTTCCTTGCCAAGTTTCTGTCTAAACCAATGTTTGGACACCTCTTGAATTTCTTTTTGGTGGAAGGTATCAGAGCTACAAAAACAAACTCTTGATCATGACAAGATTGAACATAGAAGGAGGAAAATCACACATCTTTAGGATGAAAATTACTAACCTTTCCTTGAGCTTTTCCTTGTCCAAATGTGGTGATCTTCTCTTCTTCAAAAGCTCAAAAGAAAATGGAGGAAGAATGAGTTTTGGTCAAACTATAAATGAGTGGATCTCACTCACTTTGGTCTCCAATGGTGGCTACTACTTCCCTACTTGGTCTAGTTCATTTGTGGGTTTAAAGGAAGGACATGCATGGAGGTTTGGTAGGGAAAAGAAGAGAAGAAAATTCTGGGTTTTGGGAGAGAAGAGGGTTTGGTGGAGAGGAGAAGAAGAGAAAAATGCTATAGGAAATTTTGCTCAAATGACCCAATTTGCCTATTTTCTCTCTTTATCTACTTACTCATTTTGTCCTTGGTTGGGCTGGATTTTTAACTCAAGTTTAGAGCTAAATTGGAGTCCCAATTCAAGCCTTGGCCAATCTCCTCTTCATGGGTTTCGACCCAAAAATTTGTTTCTTCTTCCCTAGGTCTGGTCCAATTATCCTTTATGGGTTTGGTCCAATCCAATTTCCTTTGGTCCAAGTCAACTTCCTATCTTGGTCCATTTTATTTTCAAGCCTTGATCCATAAAAATTTCCATTAATAAAACTCTAAATTTATGTGAATAAATACCTAGTTTAATTTGATCCTATTTTATTTTTATTGCATTCTAAATTTTATTCATGTACACTATTAAAAATACTCTTTACTTAATTATCTGTCCATGTCATGTTTTTACACTTTATTTTATTTTATTTTTTTACTATCATGTTCATAATTATTTTTACATAAATTATTAAATTAAGAATTTACATAAGATGAAAATATACTTTATTAAATCATACATTTCTATTTTTACATCTTGACATTACAATACTAGTTATTCGATTTTTGAGGTGTTACAACTCTCCCCTCCTTAAAAGAAATTTCGTCCCGAAATTTAATCATACTCAAACAACTATGGATACTACTATCTCATTATCTTTTTACTTTCCGATGTTGCCTCTTCGGACTTATGATTCCTCCATAAAACTTTCACTAACGGGATATTTTTATTCCTCAATTCCTTTACTTCTCCAGCCATAATCTGAATCGGCTCTTCTTCATAAGTCAGGTCTGGGCTGATTTCCATTTTCTCTCCAAGGGAACTATATGTGTAAGGTCCGATGGGTACCTTCAGAGCATTAATACATGAAAGACATTGTGGATCTGATCTAGCTCTGGTGGTAATGCCAATCTATAGGCCAATGGTATAATATGCTCCAAAATCTCGTACGGACCAATAAATCTCGGACTCAGTTTCCCCTTTTTACCAAATATGATTATCTTCTTCCATGGAGACACCTTCAAAAATACTTTCTCCCCTATCTGATACTCAATATCCTTCCTCTTCAGATCTGTATAAGATTTCTACCGATCACTAGCAGCTTTCAGTCTTTCCCTGATTAATTTCACTTTCTCCTCTGTCTGTCTAATCAATTCTGGACCCACTATCTGACTCTCCCCAGTCTCAACCCAACTGATAGGAGTCCAACATTTCTGCCCATACAGTGCCTCATATGGTGCCATCTGTATACTCACATGATAACTGTTATTGTATGCTAACTTAGCAAGCGGCAAGTATCTTTCCTAATTTCCTTCAAAATCAATAACACAGCTTCACAACATATCTTCTAATACTTGTATGACCCTCTCTGACTGACCATCTATTTGAAGATGGAAAGCTGTACTAAAGTTCAATCGAGTATCCAGAGATGCATGCAGTTTCTTCCAAAATCTTGATGTAGACCTCTGGTCTCTATTAGAAACAATTGATGATGACACTCCATGTAACCTCACAATCTCATGTATGTACAATTTAGCCAACCGCTCAAGTGTATAACTCGTCCATACCGATAAAAAGTATGCAGACTAAGTCAATCTGTCTACAATCACCCAGATGGAGTTATGCCTCTTCTATGTGAGTGGCAAACCAATAACAAAATCCATCATTACTCAGTCCTATTTTCACTCAGGTATTGCTATAAGGTGTAGCAAACCTAATGGTACTTGATGCTCTGCTTTTACCTGTTGGCATGTGAAGCACTTAGCCATAAATTTTGCAATCTCCTTTTTCATACCTGGCTACCTATATCTGCTCTTCAACTCCTGCTACATCTTAGTACTGCCTGGGTGCATGGAATATGGACTAGTATGCGTCTCAGTAAAGATATTCTTCCTCAAATCATTAACTAAGGTACAAATAGTCTTCCACAATAATACAAACATCCATATTCTTTCAACTCCCTTTATGCTGATTTTCCTGCTCTGATCTGTTTGACCCATGTAACCACATATGCATCATTCTTTTGTGCTTCCCTGATTTGCTGTAGAAAATCGGATCATACAGTCAATTATGCCATAACGACTCCATCACTAGCTAATGCTAGCTTAGCATTCAACGCTCTCAATGACACTAGGTTCTTTCTGCTCAAGGCATCAACAACAACATTTGCCTTATCTGGATGGTAGTCGATGGTGCAATTGTAATCCTTGATTAGCTCCATCCATCTGCACCATCTTAAATTCAGTTCCTTCTGTGTAGGCAGGTATTTCAGACTCTTATAGTCTGTATAGATGTAGCATTTCTCTCTATAGAGAGCCTCAAAATATTCAATGCAAATACTATAGTCGCAAGTTCCAAATAATGTGTCAGATAATTTCTCTCATATACCTTCAGCTGTGTGGAAAGATATGCAACTACTCTATCTTCTTGCATCAGCACACAGCCCAATCCATTAAGCAATGCATCACTGAAAATTACGAAATCCTTCACTAATTCTGGCTGTGTGAGAATAGGTGTTGCAGTGAGCATAACTTTCAATTGATCAAAACTCTTCTAACATGCTGCACTCCATATAAATTTAACATTCTTCTGCAATAATTTCGTCAATGGAGCTGCAAGATGTGAAAATCTCTTTACAAATCTTCTGTAGTATCCTGCTAAACCTAAAAAACTATGAATCTTTGTCACATTCCATGGAGGTTTCCACTCAATAATTACTTCAATCTTTTTAGGATCTACTTGATTCCCTCTGCTGATACCACATGTCTTAAAAAGATCAGGTCATTCAGCCAAAATTCACACTTACTGAATTTTTCGTACAACTGTTTCTTCCTCAATAGCTGCAAAACCGTTTGTAAGTGCTGATCATGTTCTTCCTCACTCTTGGAGTAGATCAATATATCATTAATGAACACTACAACAAACTGGTCCAGATATGGGTGGAAGATACGGTTCATCAGATCCATGAACATTGCCAGCGCATTTGTCAACCCAAATGTAATGACCAAGAACTCGTAGTGTCTGTATTTAGTTCTGAATGCAGTTTTAGAAATGTCAGTACCCTTCACCTTTAGCTGGTGATATTCTGATCTCAAGTCTATCTTCGAAAATACTTTTGCTCCTCTGAATTGATCAAATAGATCGTCGATCCGTGGTAATGGATATTTGTTCTTGATGGTTACCTTATTTAGTTGTCGTTAGTCAATGCATAACAGTAAGGTACCATCCTTTTTTTTTTCACAAATAGTACAGGTGCACCCCATGGAGAAACACTAGGTCTGATAAAATTCTTATCTAGTAACTCCTGTAGCTAGATCTTCAGTTCTTTCACTCTGTCGGGGCTATCCTGGAGGAAGCTATCGAGATTGGAGCTATACCCGGTACAACTTCAATTGCAAATTCTACCTCTCTATCTGGTGGCAATCCCGATAATTCATCGAGAAACACATCGGGAAAATCTCGTACTATGGGTACATTCTGTATACTTAAACGCTTCTTCTTGGACTCAAGTACACATGCCAGATATGTTGTACACCCTTTCTAAATGAGTCGTCTAGCGATGGCAGCCGATATAACATTAATCATTTCATTTGATATTCACTTTCTCACAATCCGCTATTTTTAAAGAAATTCTCTTTTCCTGGCAATCCACCATAGCATGGTGTCGATACAGCCAATCCATCCCATGTATCAAATCAAATTCTTAAAATGGTAACTCAATTGAGTCTCCCGGAAAAATACAGTCATGAATCTTAACAAGGCAATCTTTATATACTTTGTTCACCACTGCACTATGACCTAGAGGATTAGTCACAATTATTTATTGGTTAAGTGTATCTATCATTAATTTCTCCCTAGATTCAGCAAGTATGCATAAATAAGAATGTGTAGAACCAGGATCAATCAATGCATGTACATCAATATAAAAAATTAACAGTGTACCGTAATCACATCGGGAGTGTCCTGGTCCTCTCTTGCCTTCAAGGCATATGTCCTGCCAGGAGCCTGTGTAGTTGGTCTGTCCACTGTCTCAGAGACGCCAACCCCTCTCTAACTACCAGCCCCTATGTCACCACGACCTCTGCCTCTTCCTCTACCAAACTGAGTGTTGGGCCTGCCTTGCTGAGATGACTGTCCGAATCTGGTTATGGGACAATCCTTAATTACATGCTCTGTCGATCTGCAAGATAGGCAAGCTCCTGTTAATCTCCAACACCTTCCACTGTGCATTACCATAATAATCACATATAGACGGGGGTTGCGATCGTCTGATATCACTTCCGGCACTGGCAGCCGATGGAGCGTACGATTGTGATTTGCCTCGCCCTATATGTTGACTCTGTCCACCACCTCTCCGTGGACCCCGAAATCTCTTGCTGGAAATGTCTTGAGGAGCTGACCCCTATCCCTGGCTCCTCTTTTGCTATCCCCTCTGTTTGCAGCTCTGCTCGTCTACCATGATTTGCTCAACATTGAGGGCAACCTAAACCAGTCTAGAAAAATCTCAGATAAACTGAGCAGTTATGTGCATCTGGATATCATTCTGTAACCCCTGTTCAAAGCGGATACACCAGCTCTCTTCTATAGGCATAAACTCTGATGCGTACTTACTCAACTATGCGAAAGTTTGCTCATACTCAATCACAGTCATTCTCCCATGTCGGAGATACAAAAATTTCTGTCTTCACTACTTGATATACAGAGTCCCCAAATACTTCTTTTGGAACTCAGTCAGAAAATAGTCTCAAGTCTATTGTTCCTCTAGGAATGTCTCCTCTAGGAATGTCTCCTCTATGGTGGCCCACCAGTGGTAAGCTTCCTCCTTTAGCATGGAAACATCGCAAACATATCTTTCTGTTGGTGAACACTGCAATTACTTTAGTACTCTTTGTGTAGTGTCCAACCAGTACTCATCAATAGTAGCATTATCAGTAGCTCTTTCCCTGAACTCGACTGCTCTGTATTTATGAAGCTTCTCAATTGGTGGTCTGCTAGAGGTCTGCACTGGTACTGATGGTGCAGGTGCTTGTGGAGCATTCCCAGCGATGCGCTCCAACATCTCGGTCATCCTCTAAAAGAATGCCTCCTAACCCTTTCCTCCTGCAGGTCTAGGTGTGTTTTCCGGCTCTGGCCTACTGGAGGGAGCACGACTCTCAACCTCCTCCTCAACTACTCTCTGCAAACTAGAGGCCATACCTATAATCCACAAGTACCAATTCAAAATTGCATTAGCATTGTAGCTGAATTATTTGGCATGTACACTAAATCTTGCATTTTATATATTTTATGTGTCTTATTTTCTCTTAGCCTAGAACCATCTAAATCGTGCTCTAATACCACTTAATGTGTAGCGCCCCTCCGCCGAGACCCGAAGATCCCAACAAGCAATGCTACCTTTTTTCTCTCTATATATAATATATTTTTTTGTTTAAAAACAGTCGTATTAAATCTAAGCAGTCATATAAAATAACAATCAAATAAATTCGCTTAATATTATCATTCTTATATTATAGACCAAAATATAAAATTTCATTAATTACATTTCAAAAATAAAATCCCTAGTACATGCCAAAATATTAACAAAATAATTAGATACGTTACGATGCTCAAAATCCCATCTGTACGGCCTCCACAAATCACGGTCGCTGAGGACTAGTACCTGCATGTGGCAAAAACCAACACGCTGAGTATTTTTGCTCAGTGTGTGTAGATAATAACAATAAAATAACATTCAATGTAAATAGTTTCACTTTCGATTTATTCATCGATAATTTATGTGCACTATTTTATATATCAAGTCCTAATAGTATTTTCAGTAAGGTCTCAATCGTATAAATAATTATTTTCAATTCATATTTTAATACACAATTTATTTCTCAATTACACATTTATTTCATTAACATTTAGCAAAAAAATATTATGCAGATATGATCATCAATTATAGAACACATTTAGGCCGAAACAGCTCAATCAAATACATTTGAGTCGAAGCCACTCAGTCACATACATTTGGGTCAAAGCCACTCGGTTAATCAAGTTGTCAATCATTGTGGTAAGCGCATCAAACTTAAACCACTCGGAGTACTTCACTGTACACCCGCCTATCAGAGTACCTCATTGTATCCCTGGTATCACATATAGCAGATCTGCGGATCAATGTCATGCCATAACTATATACTAATCTCATTTTCTAACACAGTAACTTTTAGGGCTATATTTATCTATTTATTAGTACCATCATATTTTCCTTAAATTTATTTCCTCTGGGAAATAATTTATCACTTTAAAGATCTCAATATTAATATTTCTTTAAAAATCTATTTTTACTTACTTATTTATGTCATTCAAAGACTTTATTTTTAGTCTATACTTTTTATCTTTATAATTTCCAATTCTTTATAAATGTTATATTTTTATTTGACTTTTTAAAAATTGCTATTAAAATTTAGCCAAATTTTATTTTTATTAGATTTCAATTATTTGAAAAATTTCTTATACTTCTTATTATATAATCCATTCAATTATTTATTTCTATCATTTATAAATCTGGAAAATTCTTTATTTATAATCTATTCTTCCATTTAAATTAGGGTTATGTATATGTACCAAAAGTCCAATTAATTACTGAAATTTTATTTTTATAAGTTTCTAAGTAAATTTTCAATATTATTTAACTTTCCTAATTTTTTTTATCATCTTTAATTTTATTCCACACATTTAAATATTTTATGTAAAATTTTTATTCAAAATTTCCATCCAAAATTTATGCCCAGAATTTATGCCCAGAATTTTAAAATTGGTCCTTATGGTAAATTACAACTTGGTCCTAAGTTCTTTATGATTTAGTCATTTTGGTCCATAATTTCATTTTTTATCTACAAATTTAAATATTTTATGCTTAATACCTACTCAAACTTCTATCCAAATTTATTCCTCAGTATTTAAAATTTGGCTCTTAAGGCAATTTGCAATTTGATCCTAAATTTCTATAATTTATTCATTTTAGTCCTTATTTCTTTTCAATTTTTATTTAGGCAAATTTTCATACTTTTTTTGTATGAATTTAACCCAGAAATTTTTCAGATCTACTGTCCTAAATATATTTGTCACTTTTCATTTCGGTCCTTATGGAAAAATTCCATTTTCGTCCTTGGTTTTTCTCAAAAGTTCTATATTCGTCCTTTAGGTAAAAATTTCAGTTTTAGTCCTTATAAACCAAGTCTTTTTAATTAATTTATATCCATACATCTACTGTCTATATTCATTTTTAAATTTATACATTCAGTCCTTGATGAAAATTTCATTTTTGTTCACAAAATAAATTTTTTTGTCCAAGTAGGTCCATTTCATTTCCACCTTTGGTCACCCTTGTTTTTAGGCCATAAAATTTATCCTTTTCATAAAGATTAAATCCTCTTAATTTTTCATCCAACTCTTCATACATGTCCATGATATATGTGCAATTATTTCCATCCAAATACATACACATTTCCACATAAAATATAACCATAAAAATTACTCAAAACCAACATGCAATCACATTATTTCATATATAGCACCTAACCTTTTTGTGTATAAAGTTTTCCTCTCTGTTTGGAGTCTTTAGACTTTGGTTTTTCCTTGCCAAGTTTCTGTCCAAACTAATGTTTGGACACCTCTTGAATTTCTTTTTGGTGGAAGGTACCAATGCTACAAAAACAAACTCTTAATCATGACATGCATGACCGTAAAGGAGGCAAATCACACAACTTTGGGATGAAAATTACTAACCTTTCCTTGAGCTTTTCTTTGTGCAAATGTGGTGATCTTCTCTTCTTCAAACGCTCAAAAGAAAATGGAGGAAGAATGAGTTTTGGTCATCTTGTAAATGAGTGAATCTCAGTCACTTTGGTCTCCAATGGTGGCTACTACTTTCCTACTTGGTCTAGTTCATTTGTGGGTTTGAAAGAAGAACATGCATGAAGGTTTGGTGGGGGAAAAGAAGAGAAGAAAATTCTAGGGTTGGGGAGAGAAAAGGCTTTGGTGGAGAGGAGAAGGAGAGAAAAATGCTACTGGAAATTTTGCTTCAAATGACCCAATTTGCCCATTTTCTCTCTTTATATACTAACTTATTTTGTCCTTGGGCTGGGCTGGATTTTTAACTCAAGTTTAGAGCTAAATTAGAGCCCAAATTCAAGCTTTGGCCGGCCTCCTCTTCATGGGTTTCAACCTAGAAATTGTTTTTCTTCTTCCCTCGGTCTAGTCCAATTCTCCTCTACGGGTTTAGTCCAACCCAACTTTCTATCTTGGTCCATTTTATTTTAAAGCCTTGATCCATAAAAATTTCCATTAATAAAACACTAAATTTATGTGAATAATTACCCAATTTAATTTGATCCTATTTTATTTTTATTGCATTCTAAATTTTATTCATGTACACTATTAAAAATACTATTTAATTAATTATGTTTCCATGTCATGTTTTTACACTTTATTTTATTTATTTTTCACTATCATGTTGATAATTATTTTTACATCAATTATTAAATTAAGAATTTGCATATGATGAAAATATACTTTATTAAATCATACATTTATATTTTTACATCTTGACATTACAATACTATTCGATTTTCGGGGTGTTACAAAATAGTAAATATGGTTAAAGTTTTTAATTTATCATCTCTTAGTTTAAATTTACTGTGTTTATTAATGGATTAGTAAATGAGTAAAAGCATAAGAGGTGTACACTCTATCCAGGTTGTGCATAATTCAGGTAGGGGGTGTTACATCCCAGCTACTCGGAATCTGCGTATGGTAAAAACCAACACATTGATGTTTACACTCAATGGGTGTATATAGCAGATATACAACTAATATCTTATAATATCACAAATACACATTTTAAATAAAATGAATTATTAATAATTCATATAAAACATGTAACATATATCATTTATTTACCAATTCCATATATCATTTAATAAACATTTCCAACTGTATTTATTTCCTCATATCAAATTATTTCTATAAAACCGTTTATGATGTTTATTCACAAGTATTTCTAACATCTTATCATCTAGGATTTATTATTTAAGGCCCATGTACATCTTAGCAAGATCGATCGCTAGATAAGAGAATATATCTAGATAGACCGAAGCCAACATATACATATAGGCACCATGTGTAGCACCCCCTACTCGGACTTATAAAGAACCGAGCATGATGAACTACTGGATTACCTATTACTATTCTCTACCTTATTATATATACTTATCCTGTGCATATTTTTTTTCTTCTAAATATTTTATTTTTATAACATGTTAACTTAATTAGATTAAAAATTGACCGAGTTTTCCCTATATAAAGGCCTTCAAATTTGTACATCTAAACCTGTTCCAAAATTATGCAACTACATCTCAACACAAGCATCTCACCACATAGAATATGTTTATAATAATCTATTCATGTGACCAATTAATGTATTATTTGACTAATTACAACTCCATGTACATGCCAAAAATTAGTAAATTACATATAGTGTCAAAACTCTGAGTAGACCAGTTGATGTGCTACTTTAGCTATTACTGCTACTTTACATGGGCCCATATAACTTATGCTAGGCTTGAATGCTAGATATGAAAAATGTAGACAACCAAGTATAAGTACTATCAATAACATGAACCATGAGTCTAAATTGTCTGTCTGTATGTGGTAAGGCTCTAAACTAGCTAAATCCATGCGGTACCCATAGTAGCATCAAAATCAACTGTATGGTGCAATACTATTAAGAACTATGGCATGCCATACCCTTATGCTAACTCTGAAACCCACTAAAGTATAATAGGCAAATGTTACTATTTAAAGTCTTTTATGTGTCCTTATGTGTCATTGAGAAAAAAATATTAACATTATGTCTGAATTATGCCAAATGACCATTCCATGTATTCGTATATGTAATATGCACAATTCGACACAATTTTATGTCCTTCTAAACTCAAATGCAAAATTTACCACTATATACACCTTTTGTGCCTTAGTTTGCTAGCACAACTTTTTGACAATCATCATATTATCCTTAGCCATTCTATATCAACCATAGGTTATTTATGCAAGTGTTTAAAGCATAAAGCCTTTAAGAACAACAAACATATGGTCATGATCAAAATGGGGCAACAACATGATATGATCTTAGTACATATGTAACAAGTCGCATAATGTCGAGTTTTTACCCGATTAGATCAACATTTGGATACCATTCTTCATGCTAATAATTTTTTTCCTAAAGCACAACATATTTATGGACCAAAGGCAGCAAATTTCACCCTAATTCAAGCATCTTTGTCTACATATAAAATTAAACACACAACATAAAATTAGGCAAACACATCTTGGCATCATTCCAACACTTTAATGTCACAATTGCACTAACCTAAGTTTGGTTCTATTTTTGTCCATCCATAATTACGCTAACACAATACTACCCTTTTACATATTTATAGTCTTCAAATATCACATTTTAAATTGCTACTATGGTCAAAATGAATTGTCAAAACAAAATAGAAAAGTTTGCATACTCACACATATATACACATTTGGACAGCATCTAAACTTGGCACTTAAACTCAAAATTTCTTCACTCTAACACCTCTTTTCAATTTTACTGAAGCTTAGAAAATATTTAGGTAAATTTTGGCATAAGAAACCACTTAAAATTCACCTTCCAACTCGTACCAAAATCGGCCATAATCCAAAACACAACCAATAATTTTTTTCTTTCAAAATCCATCATGTATACCACTTTGATTCAACTTGAATCAAACTTTTCCCCAACAAATTTAAGGCTCTAGTAACTTATTCACAAACCCTAATATGTTATGCAACCTCCAAAATAAATTAAAATAGAGAGTAATTCAATAGAAAAAGAAAATATCAAACAAAGGAACCATGTGTTGCAACCTATGCTCAAACAACACCATATCTTGATTCCACCATCAAAACTCAATTCAAAAGCATGCCAAACCTGATTTTCTTTGGCTCTACTTGCTGTATACTACACTTTAGGATGTTAGGGAGATGTTTAGGGTGCTGGAACACTTGAAAGCCTTGCCAAAATTGATGCTTTACAAGCTTGGATGGAGGGTGCCTATGGTGGATGGTGTAGGAAAGGTTATTGTCCGATTTGAAGAGATGAAAAAACAGCTAGTTTCCTGCTCCTTTATCCTTGTTTGCACCTTCTTTTTGATGTTGAAGGACATATGTAGGGCTGGAATCATTTTGGGCAGCACCTTGGATGGCTAGGATTAGTTTTGCTTTTTAAACTTTTGATAATTTTACGTTGACCTACTTAACTTTTCCTATTTCAATATTGCACCACCACTTAATCCTTTCACAAATTGACCTAATAAGCTTTATTTTTGTGTTATCAAGTCATTTTCCTGTGTATTTCAAGTCCTTTTTTGGAAAATTACACTTTAAACCCCATGTGCGGAAGCATATTTGCCACTTAGTCCATTTTGCCCTTTTTAAGTTTTACCGGGTAACTTTAATTGGCAATTTTGACAACTTTGTGTAGCTTGTTTTAAAATTTTACTTCCACTCATTAAACATGTTTTAAAGTGCTCTTTTTATTTTTGAATTAAACTTTTAAGTTATAAGCACCTCGGTGTTAAGCTAGCACGTCTATGCAAGCTAGCACCTCTCCCATTGCTACTTACCCGTGCTTAGCTTGAATCCTAAACATGATTGTTATTGTATTAGTAACATTCTATTATTACTAAAATGTCTCTAACATAATATATCGTATCTCTAACATAATATATCATCTATCTAACATAATATATCATGACTCTAACTAGGCATAACAAAGTAGGTGTGACACCATGTGCTGATCCTTTAGGCTAAAGCCGAACATATAGTAGAGGGTGCATCGGGCCTATCCACGGGGGGTACCTCACTATAGCCTCAAATATCTATATATCATATAGTAGTACTGTCACATCCCCCTGTGACATGCCTTCCACAGAATGAATAGTGATTTCCTACTTCCTCTACAGAGAAATCACCACTCATCCTATAAGGGATAAATTTGGATCATAGCTCCTTAAAAACCTGTATCAATTTTTTTCGCATTTTCAAATAATTTAAAACTAGAATTATCCATTCATTAAAAAATCATCTTCAATATTATCATTCATTTCCTACCAAATTGATAAGATTGTAAATCAATCGCAAAACGATTTATAAAGGTATTATCAAAATTAAAGCATTAATACAAACAATCTATAATTTCTGATTTACAATACTGCCTCTATTCTTATAGTGATGTTACAAAATATAAAATATACACATTACAAAAATTCTTGGGATATATGTACTTGTACAATTTCTACCTCTATAAACTTTATCAACTCTTCACTGGTTGCCTTGATTCCCTTTGCTGCTTTCACCTGCGTTTATCAGGGATAAACGCTAAGTATATAACTCAGTAAGCTATAACCATACTCATAATACATACAACAAATGTCATTTCTATTATACATATTCACAATATGTATTTTCTTTACCAATAGCATCATACATCATTAATTCTATCAACATAATCAATAATATTACCAATTCATACATATACCATTATAATGATTCGATAATGCAATATCACAACATAATGCAAATGCATCTCATGCTATGCATTTGCCATTCTTCTTTTCTTCAATCATCATGTCTCATCTTCATTTGGTGCACCAAACTAAATTTCTCAATACATTAGTATATTTTCTTTTACAATGGGTCACCAGTACATCTCTATGGGTCTTCCCATTTATTTTTATAGCATGGGTCACCACTACATCTCTACGGGTTTTCCCATGTTTTATTTCACATCACAGGTCACCACTACATCTCTACGGGTCTTCCTATGATCCAACATCATGTCATGTATGAAATGTCATAATATGCTCAACATATTTCATCAACTCACATTACATGTCCACATCACATTTTTTTTTCATAATCAATATGTCAATCCCATAAAATAAAATGTTCAATCAATATATTCACACCTTAATGTTCATATCCATTCTCATAATTCCATTTCATCACAACATATCAATCATAATTAATACTAATACTCAACCAATATAATCTTACCTCATTAATGCCAAACAATTCACCAATCATCATATGCATGCCTCAATACTATCAAACATTTCATCCAACATCATTTACACACACATTGCAAAGTCATCATCAATACACTATAATATTCACACATTTTATTTATGTCATCATGCACAAGGTAGCATGAAGATTATATGAAATACAATATGTTATTGTGTCTACTATTACATAATAAATCTATAACTTACCTTAGATAGCTTTCCCCTTATCTTTGTTTCTTTGATCTTCAAGGACACCTTCACTTCTAGCACCTAAACATATTACATTTCACATCAATATCATTCATACTTGATACTCAATTGTACTTAGAAGTATTATAAACAAAAGTCTATTCT
>CAOGCB010359540.1:0-19822 GCA_948266635.1 Cnidoscolus chayamansa | reverse complement strand
AAAATATCAACTCAATAAAATTTAATTTCACTTTATTTATTTTTTAAATAAATTAAACTTTAAATCAATTTTAAATTCATTTAATAAATAAGTAAAATTTAAATTTATTAATTTTGAATGAGTTAAATTTAAATTTAATTTTGAATATAAAAAAATTAAATTAAATAAATTAAAATTAAATATTGTTATTGATATATTAAAAAAAAAGGACAAAAATATGGGGAATTTGGTTGCGTGAAGATCCAATATTCACTTTTTCTGTATGCTTTTGAATTTCAATCATTATAAAACCCATCAAAAGCAGCTTTCATAGACTCAAATAACAATTTATTTTACAAACTCCAAAACCAGATTTGGTGAACCTACACTTACCTAATTTTTCATATCTTATTCTCTATTAATTAAATATTAATGAAACTGGGAATTTCAATAAATAAAATAATATTTCATCAAATCAATTTTAGATATTAAAATCAAATAGAATTATTTTAATAAAAATGATGAAATGAGCCCAAATTGATTCTTAATTGGGCTAACATCCAGGCCCATATACCAAAAAAAAAGAATTTTTTATAAAATAATAAAGAACTTACTATACAGGTAACAACTGTAAATTATTATTATATAAGCTAATTGTATGTATCATTAATCTTGAATAAAAAGATCACACAAAGGTGGTGGTTCATTGAGCCAAAGAAATTCCAATGTTCTTACTAAACATAAATTATTTTCTTAAAAAATATTTCTATACTAACGAAAGAAAAAGTTGTAATGTTGGCATCAATATTTCATTCACATTGTTTATGTAAATTATTATTATTATTAAATTCTTCTATTATGTCAACTTATTTTAATTTTATTCAAAAACATTAAATAATATCGACAATTAAAATTATATGGACTAAATTAGGGTGGGCAATTATGTTAGAGTCGTAAATGTGTCTAATCTATATACACTTATAATATTACAATAATTAATTCGAACACGACTCGTTTATTTAACTGTATCAAAATATTCAACCTTAGTCTAAATTATATTTATTAAATAGCTAGGTTACACTACTATAACCCATTTAAATAACTATATCATTATTATACTATGTAATACGATATGACACATTTAATCCGTTTAAATAAATGAGTCATTATAGTCCTATAATATAACTTATTTAATATATTAAAATAAATTAAAATTAAAATAATATCATATAAATATATTATTATCATCCATATACCTATCATCCAAATCTAACTATTCATGCATCAATCAAATTTACGTGTGTATTTATATGGAGGATAGATGGATGAAGTGATTTTAGACTTTTATTAATAGGTGTTTAATATTGAAAGTTATATTTTTAATTTTTAAAATTAATATATATATTATAAAAAAATAATGTATTTGTGACATACTTAGCAATATATCATGAATCTGTCACAAATAAGATATGTTATCAATGGATTTAGTGACGGATCAACGATAAACTAATTATTAATAGATTATAGACAAAAGATGGATTTACAACGGAAATCTAAATTTTTAGCGACAAATTGTTGTTTGTCACTAATATATTGCAAATACTCATAGTTCCTACCGTTTCATTCCTTATTTTCTCCCAAAATTCCTAACCCTTCAACGCTAAAAAATTTCATTAACATTTTCCATTTCCCTTCCCTATCTTTCTTTCCTTCTATCATCTCCCTCTACATTTCCTTCCTCCGTTAGTTGCCAACAACCATAAGGCCACGACTGGTGGTAGCCTCCCTTTGCCGGTCATCAGCGGCGATTAGTGAGAGGGGACAAAGTGACAATGACAAGCAACATCGTGATGATGGATGTGGGAGGAGGTGCGATGCCGACACATTTGAGTCGTGATTCAAACGTCTCACAATAGTCAAATTCAACGAGACCATAGATATTGGACTCCTCTTAATGTCAGCTTTCAAATGGGACCAACAATGATCAAAATGGTAGTGATTTCAGCGAGATATAGGAGAGGGAAGTTGTGAATTTTCAATGACATTTCAGCCGATTCTGATGACCAATGGTGACAGTCTTACTAGCGTTCAACTCCTAGAGTGATGGACTACCTTCTCTTACCAATGGCGCACCAAATGGTTGTCAGAATAAGTAGATTGACAATGGGCCATCTGTCACCTTTCATGGCTATTTTCGGCCAATCAACATTTCTTTTGATGATCAGAACCGATCATCATGATCTACTTATTACAAGCTTCATTTTAACATCAAGTATGCTTCAATCTAACACTAGACGATGAAGATGCAAAATAGAGGGCTATGATGTAATTGATTTTATTTATTATGTTCATTTACAGAAAGTATTGTAATTTTTAATTTATGATAAATTTAGTAATAAATTTTATGACAAAAAATATATTGCTAATGTTTACCATTGATGAACGGATGAATTTTTTACATTTTTTCAATTGATTCAATGATGGTATTGTCGTTGTTGCTAAAATCAATAATGATTAATAACTGTTGTACAATTCATCGCTATTTTTGGAGACACATTTATTTCTCATTAAATTCATCACGATTTTTAGAAATAGATTTGAAAATCTATAGCAATATATATATATATATATATATATAATGCTAATATTTATTTATATAATTTGAGAATTTAATATTAAAATATTAATTTTAAATTTATAAAATATTTTTATTACATTTATTATTTATTTTAATATGTAGAATTTTATATTACTAATTTAAATAAAACCTAATTATCAATTGAAGGATTTATCTAATAAATTTAAATTGATTTAAATGAATAGAGTACATCATATTTAAAAGGGTCAACATAAAACATATTAATTATTACCTAAGTAAATAGGTCGACATAGGTCTAATCAGATTAAGCAGGTCAAAAACTTGTATTTTAGCATATCATAAAGATTGATTACATGTTGAGTCATATCGTATAAACATGTTATGATCTGAACTCATTTAATACAAAATCAAACTCGTTTAATTACGTGTTGAGTCATATCGTATAAACATGTTATATCAAAAATTGCCAACTCTAGGCTAAATAGCATTGATGGTTAAAATATAAAGATTAAGTAGTGTAAAAATTCAATATCAAAATAAATTTTCTGAAATTTTCTAAGAAAATGACTAAAGAGTTTGACAGGTTTGTGCACTATTCAGTTCAAACAGAAAATGGAACCAAATCAATCTAATTCAATTCGATTATTTTGATTTTAAATCAAATTGATTTGGATTAATTTTTAAATTTATAAAATTTCAATTTCACTGTTCACGCTAATTTTTAATGGAAAAATATAAACATCACATTATAACAAGTCATATAAATTATGCAATGCATCATAACTCGTACAACTAATGCAATAACCCTAAAAATTTCATGATGCATCCATATGCCATAAACGTCAAATATTCAGTTTTCTATATCATTCTTTACATAGGGATTTAAATCTACTCGCCTAGGTTGTTGTGTGTGGTCTAACTCTATACATTCTGAACGTTATTGTGCTCCTACATGTGACGAATTTAAAATGAAAGACAATCTTTTAAACACTTGCATACTTAAAAACACCCCTCTAGTATTTATTCTTAATTAATAATTTATTTAAAATTATTAGTGGAAAACTTCCGGCAGCTAACTTTGGCGGCCAAAGTATCTTATTGTAGAGGCAAAACCCTGCATTTAGATTCTAGTTCAGCAACCTGGGTATGAACCGAACCTCTCAATCCAACCATTCACTAGTACTCAAGATTACCTAAACCATTTTGTTCCATCAAGCCGAATCAACATCTTAGCTTTACCTCTCGGTTGCTGACCTATGACTTGACACCTTACTTGGCTCGGAAACTCTCCTAGCTACCTCAAATGGCTCGACAACTTACTTAGCTCTCCCAAATGATTCGACAACTCACTTGGCTAATGGTTCAACAACTTACGTAGCTGCCCTAAATAATTGGTAACTCACTTGGATGCCTCTAATGGTTCGAGCAAAACTAGAAAAATGCTCATTATTCATTTCTAATGTCATTCAACTGATTTCCTTTATCAATAATGCAGTTCAGACATTAAACCTCACATGCACTCCATTTATATATTTCTATATCTATTTAACCTAACTTTTCATCCAACTTCTAAAGCTAGTTGTTAGTTTAACTCTTCTAGAGTCTAACATGCAAGATCATCCAACTGCATACTATTGTTACAAATACCAACTCAAACCTCATTTGTGACATAAAATATAAAATTCCTCAACATATTAACCTTAAACACTATCATTCAAAACTTTCACAACCTTACACTTCCATTTCCATTACATGCATATACACTCCACATCTTCCCCCCTTATCGAAACACCAATTCTATTTAACTAACTTATTTCGGTGAGGTAGACTTGCTCGAATGTGAAGATCTCCTTAAAACTCACTTAACTCTTCTTGTCTTGTGAAGGTCTTCTCCTTCTCTTGAAATCTCTTCACCATTGGCCCTCTTCGCTCAAATGTTTACTTGATTCCCCTCTCTGCAAATTCTTTTAATTCATTGGAGAGAAGAGGTCACGTGTTCCCTCTTCCTCCTACTATTGTCGCCTCACTTTATAGAATTAGGTGGCTTTGGCATTTGCTTAACTTTGACGCACTCAACTTATATATATATATATATTACTTCTTTCTTTTCTTTTTTCTGAGTCCTAGAACTTTTATATTTTCCATTTTTACTCCTAATCACTTTTTGGCTCGATTTTCATATATTCCACTAATATTCTTTTTGTTCGAAAAATATCGAGTGTTACATTATCTATATGAGGTGATGTGTGAGATTTTTGTAGATCATAAGAACCTTTATTATATCATTAGTTAGAAAGAGCTAAACCTTAGGCAAAGGAGGTTGGTACAACTACTAATTGGTTATGATTATATTCTCTAGTACCATCTGGGTAAGGCAAATATTATTGTAAACACATTTAGCTTAAATCATTCAACAGTCTCTCCCATATGTTAATGGAAAGGATACCAACAGTCAAGGAGTTCTAGAAGTTGATCCATTAAGGGCTACAACTTGAACTAGCTGGCATTGGTGCCTTGGTAATACAAGTGAAAATGACTTTTGTGTGTATAGATTAAGTGGCACAAAAACAATATGAACACCTAAAGATAGTCAATGTAGCAAAAGTAGTTCGGTAAGAGGGATATAGAGAGTTTAGGTTTAATAGTCAAAGGATCCTCTATTTAAAGAGTAAATTATTTGTACCCGATGATGATAGAAGGTTGAAGAGATACATTATGAGAGAAGCTCATGCGGTTAGATTAATGTGCACCTTGGTTCACTAAGATGTATTTTGATCTTAAAGAGATTATTTAAAATAAATAGTTATATGTAAAATTCTATTATTTTTATTATCTAATTATTTTAAAATTATTATTTGGTGAAGTAAAATATTATATCATTTTAATAATTTTAAAAATATTAACATTATTTAGAATTTAGTAAATTCTCAACTACTTGAAAGTACTTAATTAATTCTTTTTGGTTATTTTGATATACTAAAATTTTACTAATTTTATAGAAAATCATCTATTTGTGAAAAATATTTTTTTAAGGAGAGTTTTTATTAAAAACTATTTGTTTTTATTATTTGATTACAAAATTTAAAAAAAATGTTAATAAAAAATATATATAAAATTTTAAAAATGTAAATAAAATATTCAAAATTCAAAAATAACTTTAGTTTTTAGAAAAATTATATTTTGAAAATCTTAATTTTCCATCCATCAATCAAATTTCTTGTTTATTAATTTTCTTAAATATCAAATTTAAAAATATAAAAAATATTTTGGTGTAAAATAGTCTTTATTAAGGAAATAGAATTTAAAAAGGTTTGACAGTTTTTGACATCACGTGTTGGGTTTAGATTTATATTGAACGAATTCGGATCATAAATTAGTTAATTTATTTATGACATGCTAAAAATACAGGTCTTAACGGGTTGATTTATTTAACCGTTTAGACCTATAATAATTTATTTATATAAATAAATTAATGATTAACATATTTTATATTAATTTCTTTTTTTATATTTTTTATTATTAATATAATATTAAAATTTTTAATAAATAATTCACATACTATAATATTATATATATTTTATTTCATATAATAATTTATTTTAAATATAATTATATTATCTTAATTATATTTAAATTCTATGATATGCACTATATAAGAATTTAAATATATTTATTATTTTTATTTTTTCAACATCCAAATAAACTAATATATTTTTATTTTTTATTTTATAAATTATTGCATATTATACTTAAATTGAAAATCATACTCGAATTATAAATCGTACTCGAATTGCATATCGTACTCGAATTATAGATCGTACTCGAATTATAGATCATACTCGAATTACAGATCATATTTAAATTATAGATTATACTTGAAATTGAAAATTATATTCGAATGGAAGACCATACTTGAAGTTAAAAATCATATTTGAATGGAAGATCATATTCAAAATTGAAAATCATATTCAAATGGAATATCATATTTGAATTAAGATCATTACATATTATACTTAGATTATAAATAATTATAGATTATATTCGAATTACAAATCATTGCCAATCATTATTCTACTACAATAATTTATTATATCTAAAATATGTTTAATTATAGCTTATATTGATATTTTATTATTTTATATTTCTTTATATAACTTTATATTTAATGATTATAATTATAATTAAATAATAAATTATTAAGTTAAATACTATTAAATATTTAAATAATTATTTTATATTTTTAATGTTATATTCAATTAAATAGTAAATTATTATAAACAAATTTATTAATTATTAAATTTTATATAAATATTATAATAATTATAAATAACACCAAATTCTATTATTAAAATAATATAAAAGATATTGGAATAATTTATGTGAATTCTATCAATTTTATATAATTATTTATGATATAAATAATATAAAATGAAGAATTTTTATTATGTAAATTCTATCAATTTTATTTAATTATTATTAAAATAATATAAAATAATTTTTTTTTGTTAAAATAAAATAAAAAATGTGTTAATAATCACTACAAATTCTATCAATTTTATCTAATTATCATTAAAATATTATAATATGAGATAAATAATATAAAATAAAGAGCTTTGTTAATTGTCACTATAAATTCTATAAATTTTATTAAAAATAATATCAAATAAATAAAATAAAATAAAAAATTTATATTAATAATCACCGTGAATTTTATTAATTTTATTTAATTATTATTAAAATAAATAATATAAAATAAAAAATTTATGTTAATAATATCAATAAATTCTATTAATTTTATCCAATTATCATTAAAATAATATGAGATAAATAATGAAAAAATAAAAAAAATAATAAATAAATTCTATTAATTTTATTTAATTATATTTAAAATAATATGAAATAAATAAATAAAATAAAAAATTTGTATTAATAATTTATCTAAATTTTATTAATTTTATTTAATAATTTAAACGTATTAAAAATTAAAAAATTTACTATTGGTATATTATTTAAATTAATATATTATAAATATAAAATAATTAAATATTATTTAATAAATACATAATAATTTATGTAATAATTTTAAATATATTATATTATATTATTATTTTAAAAATAATAATTAATTTTATAATTTTATTTTAAAATTTATATAAATATTATAAATTAAAATAAATAAAAATTTATAATAAATAGACATTAATAAAAAAAAATAGTTTTAATTTAAGTAATAGTTATATATATATTTAAATAATATTATTTAATTTTAATATAAATAAATTATAATATAAAATTAAAATAATTATTTGTTTAAATAAATTAAACATGTGGTATCGTATTAAATAATATATAATAACTTAATAAGTTAAATAATTTATAAGAATTAATAATATAATATGTTTAATAAATATATTTAAATTAAAATTAAATATTTTGATATAATTAATTAAATAGATCGAATAATTTATTTAATAATCATATTCGAATTAAATTTAAGTATCCTAATACGAGTAATTAAAATATAATTATAAATTAAATTAAAAGAAATAGTAAAATCAAACTAGCAAAAATTTTTTAAGAGCATAAAAAGAAAAACTGAATGTAGATTTGTGTGCGGAATGCTCATCACTTAGGCCACCCGCATTGGGTGGAGAAGTATGAAGGAGGACAAGGAGTCTTTCGGGAGGACTCTTCGCATCGACAGAAAGAGGAGAAGGAGTTTTTCTCCGGCACAGTTTTCAAGAGAGCCAGAGAAAACTTTTCCTCCGCAAAGAAGAAGGAACCCAAGCTTCATTTTGCCACTCTTAGGAGGCACGTGGCTGGCTATTTTGTTTTTTTTTTAATAAATAGGTTTATTTTTAATTAATTTAAAAAATAATTTTAAATGTATTTTTATATTATTGTAAAATGAAAATTTAATTTATATGTGTTTTTTAAATTTGATTGTTAAAAATATATAAAATTAAAAAAAAAATTATTGTCTAAATTTTTTTTGTATCTGAGTGATTTTAATTATTGTATTTATGTTTTCATGTAATTATTATTTAGTAATTTTATTCTATAAAATAATTATTTTTTTAAAATTTATTATAATATAATTAAATAATTTTGACTCAAATTAATTTATATAAATAAAATTTAATTAATAATTATAAATAACGTATTATTTTATTTTTAATAAATTTATATTAATTAAAATAATTATATAATATAAATATTTAATAATAAAATAATTATATAAATTTTATATTAAATAATATTTTAATAGTCATTTGATATAAAAAATAAAAGTGATTAAGCAGTATGCAGTGAGCCTACAAAATTTTACGAGAGGAGAGATCAGTAGTCGGTGGGTTTTGTGATAGTCAAAATCTCCAACCTGGGGACCACACGGCAGCGGCGTTTTACATTCTTAATTGAGTTTCACAACAGTGGAAAAAAGCACTCCACCCTATTGGTTACTACTTTTACACATGTCAAAATCTGTAGAAACAAATCCACTGTATCGCACTGCACCGTAGTCAAATATAGACATCACCATAAAGGCAGTCAACTTTGTGTAGGGTTTAATAGTTGGTTCCACTGCCTCTCTTATTTCTCTTTCGCAGAAGCCGTAACGGGTCTCTCTGCTTCCACAAACCGACCAAGAGGCAAGAGCACCTCTATCTACAGAGGAGATACAGAGACGGAGTGTGTTCATAATCGAGAATCTGGCTTCATTCCTTCGAGGCTGACTCTTTTGGAATGGAAAATATTGTTATAAGCAGCACAGAGCTGATGATCCAATCAAAAGAAGATGGGATGTTAGATGTTGCAAATGGTTCCTCAGTGGTTTCTTCTTCTATGTTACAGAGAAGGATCGAGTTTCACCCCGCTAGAAAATCGTTTACTGGGTTGGGAAAAAGCGTTGCTGGTAGCGATTTTCGAATTGAGACTCTAAACCCTGATTCTGGTCGTCATAGGCCTCCGGGCGGGAACGCTTGTCAGAATGGGAAGAAAGTGGACGCATTGGATTTCGTCGAAAATGGACTTGATCCGGAGCTCAGTTTTGGGATTACTTTCAGGAAAATTGTGAGTGCTATAATGGGTTTATGCCTTTTCTTTTAAATAATAAAAATAAAAATTCAATTCCAAGATTTTGAGAAACAAAATGGTAAACTGAGGCGATGATACTAGTGTTTGTGATGCTTCATTTTTTGGTTGGTTTAATGAAACGTCCAAAGGAAGTGTGAAGGAAGCTATTGATTTTCCCATTTATTGGCTTTAAGTTTGAAGTCAATTGGTTTATTATGATCATGATTATTTTTCCCATACTGTTTGTAGTTATAATGTGTGGTGGCTGTCACGCTCCATTCTTGTTTTTATAATTTTAATGATTTGTATTTATCCTTCCAAGAAGCATACTGTGTTTCCTTTGCAGCTCAAGTGCTGTTAAATCTTTTTGGTTGTAATTCCCATTAACTTTGGTTAGTGGTTGAATTTAGCCAGTTGCTCACATTCGAGGTTCATATGAATAATCTTCAGGGCGCTGGTCTGGAAAATCTTGGAAACACTTGTTTTCTCAATTCAGTGTTGCAGTGTCTAACGTACACTGAGCCTTTGGCAGCATACTTGCAAAGCGGCAAGCATCAAAATTCATGTGAGTTGCTCATTGTCCTCTTTCCAGCAGCATATCTTTAACTTCACTTATGCATGTGTGCACTCTCAATTTACTTATAGTAGCATGTTTTGGATGTGGAGATATGAGCATGTTTTGCTTGATTAGTAAACAAACTTTTCCCCTCGTAATGAGAATTTGAAGATAGGGCTATTATTTTTCAGTTAGAAGAGATTTTCACGACATGGATACTGCTATTTTTGGCAATTATCCTTGTTCTTTAATATATTTGAATTTTGATTGGAATTATAACTGATATTTCTATATGTTTCTCTTTTGAGTTAGATCATACATGCATTATGTTTCTCTAGTTTTTTTTTTTGCATATTTTCATTGGGTTCATTAATTAATTTAACAAATTTGTATTGTTTTTCTGTGGTTAGATTGCAAGTCGATGTCTGTATATGCTAATTGGCATTATTTTATTGGCACTAATAATGCTTTTTAATCTTCTTTTTGGGGAAAAATTTTCTGATGCAGAAGGTTAGATCTATTGGTTATAGAAAGGTTAGAGCTTGGGGTTGTGATGCAAAATGGGAATGTCAAATGCCCTGAAAAATCAGTCACTAATTTTGTTTTGTCCAAGTTATTAAAAATTTTTTTTGCTGCATGATGCAAGATTGGGTAACATAGTCCTCCAGAGACAAAATTGCTGAGTTTTTTACATAATTAGTGGGAACCTCAGTTTGTCTCTTCAGATGGAGGACTGAATAACAAAATGGCATCTCAGAAAGCCAGAGCTTTTACTTCCTATCAGCCCTTGGCTCGCTATGATGCCCACACTACTCATTGCCTTTATTTTCAGAAAACATGATGCAGGAGTCTACTGCTAAGTTAGATTGATGATGTGCTGAACTACAGCCACAACCATATTATACTGGGGGAGATTTTGTTGTGCAATTATCTGTGAAATTTTATTTTAAGCAAGCTAATAGTTGGTTAAAAGTGGAGATAAGCTTTGCCAGACCCTTTTTTCCATAAGCCATGTCGTTTTGTATTTATATGAATTTTTTTCTGAGTTTTACTGTCTTTGTATTGATATGCATAGTTGATTGGAGAGGCAACATATTTGGCTTAAGCTAGTTGTTCATCTCCTAATTCAAGTGGCTAACAATGTCAGTATGTGGTGGATCATGAACGTTTCAATTTTAGCATTTGTCTTGGAACAATATTAACTAAGAACTACTTTTAAGGAATTTCATTGTTTCACACATTTCTGTTATTCACTTTTAAGACAATAAAATTTTATTTGTTTCTCAAGTTGTCAGTATCTTTCCTTTTGTTCTTTTTGTTCTTTAGGTCAGGAAACTTTCTTCTGGTTTGGACATGCCTCCATCTTTGATTGAAGAAATAAGAAGTCGATGTAGCTCTTCCTCTGTTATTTACTTTTTCACTCTGAATAGACTTGTTATATTTATTTAGCTTTTAACTATTTCAACCTCCTTCCATTAACTTTGCACATCTGTTCAAGGCTCACCTTTTCATGAGTTGCTGCAATGTGGGCTTACTTTTGTGCACATTTACTAAGCAATTACAGTTATTTTGTTTATTAGTGTCTAGTTTTGGTATGCTGTACACTGTTGTTGCTCTTATTTTTATGACCTATCTTATCCCTAGCTGCCTGGCAAAATTTTTATTTGACGAAAAAATGATCTCAGTGATAAAAATGAACGATTTTTTGCTATTAGATATTTCTAGTGAATATGGTAAGAAATATAGGAAGTGTCAATGGGTGGGAGAAGAAAATTTACAAATTGTGATACCATATGTGTAGTCATTTATTTGTGACAAATTATAACATTTTGAAGGTGGAAAATTATGCTTATCTTGCTGATTCTATTTGTATCATGTTGTGATCTAGATTTAATGATTTTGTTTCCATCTGCACTCCTGCTTTTCTTAATGCATATCCTCACACAAGTGTACATAAATGTCTTTAATACGTCTTCTCTAGATGAGCTTGGTGTTGTTTCTAATCTTTTTCTTTAATTGATTTATCAAGGCCATATTGCTGGTTTTTGTGCATTGTGTGCCATCCAGAAACATGTTAGTCGTGCTCTACAATCAACTGGGAGGTCACTAGTACCGAAGGATCTTGTGTCAAACTTGCGATGTATCCTTGTGACATTTTCTATGTTTTACCTTATATCTCATAGATGGCTGTTTTTTTCTGTTATCTAATTTGCTAGTAGACATTGGTCATATAATGTAGAAACTAGAAATATATTCCTAGTGTAGTTGGACTGCTGAAGTACATTTAGGGTATAATTGGTATTGAAAACTGAGATTTTAAAATTTTGGGAACTGAACCAAACCAATAAAAAATTAATGTTTATTTATTTTAATCGGTTGGTTCAGGTTTTTCATTTTAAAAGATGAACCAAACTGAAAATTGAAATTATATAAAATAAAAAACTGGACCAATTCAAATGAACCTTTGGTTCGGTTCGATTTTTCAGTTTTGACCAAATATTGCATAGCTCTAAGTACATTTGTGCCCCCAGTACTGTTGTTGGAGAAATACAAGTAATATGCTCTTAATTACCTGATAAAACTTTACCCTTCTAGTTAACTTGCTTTCATATCTGTAATTCCTCATCACATATTTAGGCATATCTCGGAACTTCAGAAATGCCAGACAGGAGGATGCTCATGAGTACATGGTAAACTTGCTGGAGTCCATGCATAAATGCTGCTTGCCCTCAGGAGTTCCAAGTGAATCACCTGCTGCTTACGAAAAGAGTTTGGTGCATAAAATCTTTGGTGGTCGCCTACGTAGTCAGGTAATGTTTCATGCTTCTTGGTGAATGTACCGTCAGTTTTATGGGCTACAATTTACTGCTTGAGTTTATACTTGGATGCATTTATATGCCACCTTAAGTGGATTTAAAATGTTGAGTTATATCTAGAATCCAAAGTTCTGTTTGACAGTTAAGAATAAAAGATATCTGCTTCATTTTCTTTGGGGGTGTTGGGGAGTACATAAAATATTTTTTATCTTGTTGAGTTTATGGATATATGCATGCTTGTACATGTTTAAGATGTTGAATTATGTCGGAGAAAATGCTGGCAGTTGAGTAATTGACTTAAGCTAGGGTTTGGTTTATATAGAATTGTTGTGTAGTACATAATCATGCTTATTTTAATTTCCTTTAGATATTCCCTTTTCTGAAAAATGATCCTTGGGTTCTTGAGTTAAACTTGGAAGAATGCTAAATTATATGTTGTTAATTTCTTGCTAAATCATATGTTAATTTGTTATATCATCAAGAAATTAATTGATAAGAAATTGTGTTCAGTTAAATTGATAAGAAATTAATTAACAGTTAAACTTTAACTTGCACCTTGATATACCTTCAGGTGGAATGCCAACAGTGCTCATACTGCTCCAACAAGTTTGATCCATTTTTAGATTTAAGCCTTGAAATAATCAAGGCAGATTCTTTGCCTGTTGCACTTCGGAACTTTACTGCTGCTGAGCTGTTAGATGGGGGGGAGAAGCATTACCAATGCCAGCGATGCAAGCAGAAAGTTAGAGCAAAGAAACGGCTTACTGTCCACAAGGCTCCATATGTGCTTACCATCCATCTAAAGCGCTTTCATGCACATGATCCTGGACGGAAAGTTGACAAGAACGTCTTATTTGACCATTCGTTGGATATGAAACCATTTGTCAGTGGTTCCTATGTGAGTAAACTTTTTATTGTTTTTAGCCATTGTTGTTGAGCTTACTCGAGACTCTAAGATGCCATGGCATGTGAAAAAATTTTCAACTCATCTTTCATTTTTCTTGGCTTATTACTCTTTGATGATATTACAACTGAACATGATTTCTTATCAATTAATTAATTTATATATTTGTAGTATGCTATGCTTAAAGAGAAGCAGAACCTGTCAATAAAATTATTGCTTGAAGGATGTTATCCTTTATGATTGCTTGAAACTTGAAAAGTTATCAAGTACTTGATCAGGAAAACCATGGGATTCAGGGATGCAGTTGGAAGTGTTTTTCCATTTCTTCTCGTGTGTTGCTGTTTGACCACAAAGTATCAACTCTGAATATTTCTTGAAATCCTATGTGCATTACTATCTTTTCTTCCAGCCCCTGGTATTATCTTGTGTGTTAATATCTTGGGTTGATACAGAAAGTCATTAACTTAGAGTACAAATTTACTCCAAATTGATGCACTGTAAATGATTCTAAATAGGTAAAGCAATTCCACTCTCACAATAAAAAAGGGTCCATACTTCATCAGATGCCTAATATATGGCTTATTCTTATTCTTATCATATATTTGTGACTGCCTGCTTATACCATGTTGTCAAAAGTTAGTTGAACAAATTTCTTGGTTCAGAAAGAATTTATAACCAAGCCATCTTTATCCTTTCATATTTTCCTAGAGGACCCATATCTTAAATGGGAGTTTCTGACCCTTATATTCATTTGATGTTTGTCCATTCATATTTCCTAGACATGATATATTTTTTCAAATGTTCCTGCGTTATTTGCTGAGGTTATTGTGTTTGGCAGGAAGGAGATTTGATGTACAGCCTCTATGGTGTTCTGGTACACTTTGGTCATAGTACCCATTCTGGTCACTATGTTTGTTTTGTTCGCACATCAAGTGGCATATGGTATCTCCTGAATGACAATGAGGTAAGAGGGCTTCTAAAAAGTTCTCACTGCTTTCTCTTCTCTGTTAACAAATTAAATGAGTTGAGGTCTCTTAAATGTAACAGGTCCGCCCAGTAAGTGAGAAGACTGTCCTAGAGCAGAAGGCATATATGCTCTTCTATGTCCGTGATAGAAAAAATATTGCTTCAAGAAAGCCTGTTGATATAGTTCGAAAAGAAAATATGAAAGCAACTGCTGCCAGTAACATTGCAAATTTGGTTTTTAAGCAGTTGTCAAAAGAATCTGAAGGTAATGGTTCAGTTGGGAATAGATCCCTGGTTGCAGGCTCTGCTGCTGCTGTTAATAGAAAAGAGCCACTAAGTTTTGGTGCATCAAAAGACATCATGCAGAAAGAAGCATTGAATCAACCAATGATCTCAGAATGCTTATTAACAAAGTCAGATCGTGATGCAGAACCTTCAGTTTCACAATTACCTAAGAACCTGTCAAAAGAAGTCCATCCAAACCCTGATCTTCAACATCGTTTTCCATCTTCAGCTCCATCTATTAATGGCAAAAGCAACACTGCTAAAGTTGAAAATGGTATTGTCACAATTGGTGTCAAAAGTGACTGTAATGTGGCATATCCTAACAGCAATAAGCGACAAAACTCATCTACTGAAGAGCTTGTCACAAATGAGACCCCAGAAAAGGTAACTGGATATTTCGCACACAGCATGAGCCTTGTTCTTATTTCCACCCTTGTTCTAATCTGCGAATTCCTTGGTCCATCCAGATTAATCATGTCTTAAATGCTGGAGTTGATGAAACAGAGGAGAAGATCCAAAGACTTCCTCAATCTGTGGATTCTGCTGAGAAAGCATCGAATGGAATAGATGGTGGAAAATCGTTAAATGAACGTAGCTGCAATGGCAATCATGTGAGCGCTCATCGTTTCTTCTTCTTCTTTTTTTTTTTTTCCCCCTTTTCTTATTTTTTCACTGTTAGGTCAAATTTCAACTAGTTTATTTACCTTTCTTAGGCTGGAGGTTTTCCTGATGAGGATGCTGCTTTGAGTTCACTTGGTGATGACACGGGGGATAATAGTGAACAAACGGCAAATGAGTTAGTTGCCTCATCAATTCTGTCAACTATGCCAAATGAATGTCAACAGAGTAAGGCTCCTGATTGCTCATCTCACAAAAAAATTAAAAGGAAGCTTTTGAAGTGTAGGATTCCAAATATGCATCTTGGCTCAAAATTATTCAGAGTATCACTAGGCATTCGGAAAAAAAAGAAACATAGAAAGAGCAAGCACCGCCATTCAGAGACCCAGAATCTCATTAAAGAACAGTTGCTGGAGAGTAATTGTTTGCCATCTGATGTTGGGCCATCTACATCAAAAATATCTGTGTCGGTTTCGTTGGGTTCAACAAATTCTCCAATGAAGACTAGATCTTGTTCCAACTATAGAAGTGATTCCCTGATGGATACTGTGGATGAAGCATTTGAGGAAAGTAAAAGCCAGAATGGGATCATAGTTGCAATGCATAAACAGTTAAAAAAGGGCTCATTATCAATATCTAAAGCAAACCCACGTGATACAAGTGTTGTTGATTGTATGGAAGGTGTCAAAAAAGATGCACCAGAGAATGGGATGATGCATATGGTGACCCGAGGTTGGCAAGAGACAACTGGTGCGTACTACTTAAGTAGTTACCCAAATATTTTCTTACTGCATATGTGTTGCATAATGTGTGGCTTCTCATTATCTGTTGGTTTCATTTTATGCTTGTCTAGTGCTAGTATGTGCAGAGTGTGTTTTTTTTCCTGCTTGTGTCATGGTGAAGAGTGTGTTTTTTTTCCTGCTTGTGTCATGGTGAAGATAATTCCAGATAAGTGAATTGTGCCAGTCTTTTCCTCTTTAGGCACAAATTTTTTATCCTGGCCCAATGAACAATTCCATTTTAACTTATTTTCTGGACTTGTGAGCTTGAGTGAACTGGTGGTGGCAATGGTCTTTAGCCTCCCCAAAAAATTACCTACTCGGATTTTGGTCTTGGTGATGAAGGGGTGTGAGCCTTCTGTGGGGAGGGACTGAAGGAAATTTATTATTTGGAATGAAAAAATAAATATTCTTTCAGATGCTTATAACATATTAACCAGCACGGAATTTCAAGCAATTGAGATGCATGGTGCATGTTTATTTCCCATGATCCTAGTTAGCATCTTCTTTAAGAGGTAAAATCCTGTGATTTCGCATATGCAGTCCCTAGTTTCCTAGGAAACTTGACTAATTGCGGGGCAAACAAAAAATAAAAAGATTGTTATACTTTTATCAGGTTATCATGCTGAACTTTGTTTTTGTACCATATATTCTTTTGTTGCAGTGGCAACTTGGGATGGTTTAGAGTTACCTCAATCCCAGATACTGGAATCAAATACTACAGAAAATCTCTGCATTGGTTATGTGCCAGATGAGTGGTGAGTTACAATTTCTCTCTAACTTTCTCTGCCAGCATGTCTGTGTGCGCATGTGATTTTGAATGTGGATTTCAATGTGAATGTTATGTTAGCTTTGTTTATTTTACAATCTGGTTACTGTTGATCTGAAAAATTACAGTGGCTGGTCAAATTATCAAGAGCTGGAACATAATTTGTGAATGCAACACAAGCTCTACCCTCGATTAATCATCTTACTTCCTGCCTTTGATATATTACATCAATGAGTGTTTATGATACACCATTTATTAATCTCTTCTCTGTGAAAGTTAAATCTGAAAGCCTGTTAAATGCAAGCATAAACTGGATCACCGTGATTCATGAAAAACTGATTGAACGTTGAATAGTTTGGCCATTTGATCGAGTTCATTGTTTTAATCTGCGTTGTTTTGCTATAATCTTCCAAAGGGATGAAGAATATGATCGAGGTAAGAGAAAGAAGTTGAGGTTCAATAAGCACAACTTTGGTGGGCCAAACCCTTTCCAAGAAATTGCCAGCAAAAAAACACAATTTAAGGCGGCAAAGATGGACCAATCTAGCTCTGGGAACAGACCATTCAGGATATGAAATAGTTTGTGTTGATGTGGAGCAACACACGATCTGTCGACATGCTGTCATATTATACGTAGCAATTGTTGCTGTTGTTAGCAAGTTTTGTAATCTTTTTTTTTTTTTTTTTGTTCTATTTATTGGAAGGGGAGGAATGAAACACGCTGCTAGAGGAGGATGCGGATGAGACCTTGGGATAAATATGATGCTAGAAGACTGAGCTTTAATAGCATTCACGTCGAGTAATGTAATACCGTTTTCTTGTGTTAGTAGAAAGAACGTTTTGTGATGATGTAATGCAATGTAAGGATGACAGTTGAGATAAAATATTTGCTCATTTTTGACCAAAAAGTGATTACTGGGAATCTGTTATTCAACCAACTTGTGGCTTGGTGGTTTATTTGGCCACAGGTTCTATTGAATATGGCCTTGCAAATTGACAGTAGCATGAAGATTATACTCCATACACGTTTACGTAGTAAAAATTGCTGATATATCATTTCAACATCTACTTCCAAATCTCCTATATGAAGGATTGAGAATAAAATATTTGACAAAAGCATCACTTATTCCCATTGTTTTCATAAGTTCTCTTTACTACAATTGTATTTGATTATAAATCAAATATTTTTCATCATAGAATTTTTAGATATGCGTTACATATTCTGATTGCTCTACCATAATTCACAAAGATATGTTCTCAAAAAGATTGAAAATCTATATTAAATATGAAACTCCATATTTATATTGAATATGAAGCTCTGTCTATAATTAAATATCTTGAACCATTAACTAAATATACATTTACAATATGATTTGCTAATTATCATTTCGATGAAATAATTTTTCAATATTAAGAGAAAAAATAAAAAATTAAAAAAGAAATTATATAAAATGAATTATCATTATTATGTTTAGATTATTGAACAAAATAATGTGAAGAAACATAATTCATTTGTAAAATATTGAAAATCAACTGCGAGATACATTTAGTAATTTAAAAGGCGCCATTAAATTAGATATGTAAGTTGGAAATGCTCTAATTGGAATTGATATTTCAGTAGAACAATTGATAGTGCAAATGATATTAAATAACGCATCGAGCGTGGTAGACCAATTGATTTTAAAGATAAAAATTCTAGAAAAAAGGAAGGCGCAATAATCAAGTTGTTAATATTATAGAGGTCTTTGAAAAAGGATTTAAGATAACTAATTATAATGCCCTAAATCATTTCAAGTATCTGAAAAATATTGAAAATTAAGAGATCTATATAAGCTATGTCTTATTGATAAAAAATGAAGCTGAAAGGACATTGTTGTCGATAACTTTTTTGCTTATAATATTGTTATTGGCATCATAGAACAAAATGAAGATTTTAAATCCAAATTTGCCGAAGAATGTAAACATAAAAATGATTGATCAAAGTAAAAAGATGCAATTCAAGCTGAATTAAATTCACTTTCAAAACTTGAGAGTTTTGGATCTATAGTCTAAACACCTAAAAGTATAAAGCCACTGGATACAAATGAGTATTTATATGAAAATTAAATGAGAAAAATAAAATCATAAGATATAAAGTATGACTTGTAGCACAATGTTTTTCACAAAGACTAGATATTGATTACAAAAACACATTCTCTTGTGATAAATGCAATTAATTTTAGATATCTTATTATTCTAGCAGGACATAAAAAACTTAATATGTGTTTAATGGATGTTACAACATATTTATATAGTTCATTTAACAGTGAAATTTATATAAAAATCCCAAAATAATTTAAAATATCTAAAGCATGTAATTTTTCCTTAAAAAATTGTTCAATATAATTATAAAAATCCTTATATGAATTAAAATAATATAGACGTATATAGACATATTAGACATATGTAGTATAAATGTCTTAGTGAATATTTATTGA
>CAOGCB010359456.1:0-14750 GCA_948266635.1 Cnidoscolus chayamansa | reverse complement strand
CTGTTATCTTATTTTGATCTTGTTATACCAGGTATATAGCCACTACTACAAAAACTAATCAAGCAATTGAAGAATTTCGAATTCAAAATACTTTCAACAACCTGAATTTGAAGAATAAGGACTTCGTTCCTATAAACGAGTAAGCCTGGGCTAACACATATTGCAAATTCATATATTCTCCTCCAGGCAACTTACTGAATATGGTGGGGCAAACTAATTAGATCAGAAAATTAATTTATTTCACAAACTGATGAATTTCATCAGTCAACAAAGGAAGAGTGAAAAAAAGCAGGGATCACACTCCCTCGTACCCTAATCCTATTACCCAAACACTTCATTCTATCTGACACATCCACTATCAAGTCTAGTCCAAAGGTAATTATGACATTCATGCATGCAGATGAGGAACTCAAGAAAATTCAAAGACTCAAGAAGATTAGAATTGTGGTCAAGATTTCGTACTATACAGTACCTCAGTCCTTCAAAAGTCATGAATTCATTCTTGTTCAAAGAAGTTTGCCACTGATCTGGTAATTAACAACTTGTTCAACTACATTTTCTGGAAAACCTGTCAAGATGAAGTTTTATTTTAAGGTCTTATTTAGAGTCCTTGGTTTAGGATAATATTATTCATTTTAGTTTTCCTAGAGAGTCTAGATCCTCAGAGATTTAGCACCAGTTATGTAGTCTGAATGTCTGATTTCTTGAAGGTTTAGTATCAATTTTGAGTCTAAATACCTATGTTGTAATGTTTACTTCCTAGTTTGTCAGTCAATAAAAAAATCCTGAAATTATGCCTCTTGAGTTGTGCAATGCAATTCTATTATAAGTCTGATGCGAATGGATGCTAATTGGGAAGCTTAAATTCTTGACTTACTATTTGCACTACTGTTTACAGTGTTACCTGCAAGTTGCCCTGTGTCATTAACAAGATGAAATAAACTGTTGAATCATTAATAGGGAACAGCTCCATTATCCATAAGTTGCGGTACCTACAACATAAAGAAAAGGTGTTGTATAAATTAGAAAAACCAGATCTAAATTCTTCAATAGAAGGCTTTGACCAAATGCTAGGTGGAAGCTGTCATCCCAGGAATAAAATATTTGTATAAAGTGTGCCCCAGTCTCCACTTAAAAATGACGCAGTCAGCTATTGCCTGTGTCGAATGAGAGAAGAGTCTTCAACATGTGGTGCTGTATGGCACACTCTTATGGTAGTGTATGTGCAAGTTGTACCCCTTCCACTATATGTAGCCATTATCCAAGGCACAACAACAAATCCCAAAACGGCAGGACAAGCACCAACCTACAAAAGCATAATAAAGAGCTACGTAGAGGTAAAATTTTTATTTCACATAGATAAATTAGCACAGAGCAAGTATATTTTAGCTTACTGCCTATGTTAAATGTAGAATAACTTCACACTGCAATGTTCAGGAACAAGTATGTCAGAGAATATAATAGCAGCAACTGAAAAAAAAAATCCATAGGGCTAAAAATAAAATTCCACAATTAGATCAGTTATTTCTGTCCTCCCTCTTGAAGGATGGATATTTCTCTGCAAGCATTCTGTAAACCACCATATACCTTCTTGCATGACACATCATCCAGCTAGAGGCCAATTTGCAGGTTCTCCTTTACAGCCTTAACCAAAAGTGGATCTGAATAAAATGAGGAAGAAAGGAAAAAGTAAAGAAAGTGAGTGCCACATAAAGACAAAGAAAGAATTCGATCATGAAGAAAGATATACTAGCAAAATTCTTAGGACTTTGAAGTTTCACACTCTACATAAGATGTCCAGTTTTTTCCGGACAGAAGCTTTTAGAGTAAGAAGAAAATGCAGAAATTCTAGACACAAGGGCTATCATCAAAGGAGAGTAATTAAATTTTGATAAGGAAGATGTGAAACCTGCATGTTGGGGAACATGTGTCGCCATGCCTGATTGGCGAAACCACAATGTAACCACTCCTGAAGATTCTGAACCTTGTCTTGACCATTAGACCATGTAAAATCATGTCCCACATAACCTAAATCGATTAACTCATGCCATCTCACAGCCATTGCATTGCCTAAGCACATAACCTGGATTAGAAGCCCTTTGTTTATCACTCGGGGTAAAGAGTTTCATTATCAGCAACATATAACAAAGGGGAAGATTCAGGCTGTTTTAAATTGTGAAAAAGATCGCAAGCAAGGCGTTTCTCTTTTCGCAATTCAGGCAAATACTATTAGATGAATTGTTAAAATCTAATCCAGTGATGAAATATATAAATTATAAACGAAGTGAGTTAAAAACTGAAGAAACTATTTTTAAATTATTAACAGCCAAATTTTACTTTCACTAAATCAATTGACTTTACAATTTGAAAGATGACAATTGATTTACCAATGGAATTACTTTAATTTGAAAAATGAATTACATATTCAAAACATATGAGACATCGCTAAGCCAAAACCCAGAGAGACTCCTCTCTGATGTCCCCTCCACAAAAACAAGCACATCACTTCCCCTTTCTCCCCACATAAAACCAGATATAACACCATTTTGTCTCATTCTTTACTATAAACTATCACGTGAAAGAATCAACCAATATACAAATCAAGTGGGTATGAAAAAGAATTAAGGAAGAAAACATGAATAGTTAAAATGTCAAAATTACCTGCTCGCCAGAAAAAAACAAATTAAATAAATTTAAATTAAATTAAATTTTAATTAATTCAATTAAATTTAACTTTTAACTCTTTTAACTTTTTTAACCAGTGGTTCTGCTTGATTTATGATTAGGACACTAGAGAACCTGAATTCCAAAATTGTGGAAAACCATGTGCATGGCCAGATCACCTCAATAGGATATCATGCAAAAATCAAGTAATGAAAGTCTGAAAAGAGCTGGAATGCAATTATTGCAAAGATAGATGAAGCATTGATCAATTCAAAACATCTCAATCAACCTCATAGCCCTTTCTGGCTTACCTAGAGTTCGAACTAGATTTACAAGTGATGGCATATATCGCAAATTGTACAATATCAAGCATCATACACAACTATCATCTGATTGAGGTATATTAGCAGGACTATACATCAGACAATTTGATTGAGGTACATTAGCAGAACTATAAATCAGTCAATTTTTAGTGCATTAATGTCAGTTGCATTTTTAAAGGCTATGCTCTGCAACACCAAGAAATGCTTAGGAGAACTATCCAAATTCTATTGTAACAATATGATCCAACACGCCTAATGGCTTCAACTTAGACAATAATCAAAGTTTAAGTCAGAAGTTGCTTTAGAAGAATACCGAGATAATAATAATAATAAGGATTGAACATATACCCATCTCCTACTTCCATCACCTTTTTAACATGACAAAGAAGCCAGTCAACTATTGCATTGCACTTGAAACTTGATTAAATTAATTTCTAATAAACTGAAACACTGGTTACTGACTAAAATTGTCAGTGAAGTTCAGCTTTATGGGAAAACCTCTATTAGATCTCCTCATGTTTGGGGGAAATCATGCTAAAATAATAAAGAACTTTCAGCTCCATCCACGTGCAAATTGGATCCAGTCCATTTGGAAGCAGATTATTGAAAGATAAGATGCAAGAATGTACACAGCATCACTTTAAAAAGAAATAGAAACACTTGCGTTTTTATTTGGTTTACAGATTACCCATATATAAGAAACCTCTAGGGCAGCTATTAAGATGAATTCCTTCCTGGACCAATTAAGAAAGAATTGCACCAATCACTTAACTCCATTGTTATTCAGTAACAAAGATGCTAGAGAAGCTCTTCAAGTAAGAAATGGCCACCATTTGCTAAACCCAAAACCAAGGTGAGACTGTTCATTTTTGTTGCATCTATTTCTTACTCTGTCGGCAATAATGGTGTAGTTTGAGCTGCTTACATCCCTGAAGTAGCAAAGCTTACCATCATCGTACTTGTAAGCCTGCTGTGTACTTCCCACTCCACTGACCACCAAGTTGTTCTTTACAACCATAATACCCTGCCCACTCTGCAGATTCTTCAGCAAAATGGTCCTGAATCCAGTACCAGCATCTTTTGATTTCTTCTCATTGAATCCCAGTGTGAGGTTTGATACATAAAAGGAAGTGCCGTTTCCATGATCCAAAAGGTTTGAGTTCATGTCCAAACTAAAGTCTTTTACCGATCTGAATGAATGAACAGAAGCAGTAAGCTTTCTGAAAGAAACACTGTCATTAAAACTTATTTTCTGATTCACAATTTGCAAATTCCCATCCTCAGCCAGCCCCATTGAGTTGCTGTAACTGAACTGCTGATTAAAACGGGTAGTGATATTCCCAAAGGAGGACTTCACCCATCCATTCGAGGATATGGACCTCTTTGCTGTTGACAAGAATGTTGCATTTAAATCTTTGAAACTGGAGACTAAAGAAAAAACAAGAGGCTTGCTCTCATGTGTCAAAACCTTCCCTTCAGTTCTTGTGCTCTTATGGTCTAACCAAAGATGCAAATTGGCATCTATGTACCAAACATTCAAAGCATTGGTGACACTGAAACCTAACTCATGGGTCTTTCGATCCAGTAAACTCCCTAAAAATGGTGTTATTTCAATATCATAAGAAGGGAGATTGAATGAACCAATGCCAGTAATGGGTCTCCATAGGAGAGGATTGATCCCACCTGTATACATTACAGTAAAAGGCCAAATTGCACCAACAATCTCTCCGTCAAGGCTAACCAAAACCTCCCTAAAAGGACCATTTCCAGGGGTATCAGTAAGATTATTCGCAATAATATAGTCGTTAGGATAATTTGAATACCAAAATTCATCAGTCTCATGAAAAGAAACATAAACCTCCAATACAGCCCTATACACATTCTGAGGAATCTTAAATTTCTTCAACTGGGCAGCTGTTGAATTCTCAATTTCAAACCACAAGCCATCATTCAACGGCAGATTTCTTGAAAAAGGTAAGATCAAATCCGCTTTAGAACCATATGCACCTTTCTTATTATTTAAGCCATCCTCATTATACCTCAATTTCTCTTGAGCAGGATAAAAATAAAGAGTTATGTTCACATGGTAAACCCCAGTATAGGTATTATCAACAAGGTTACCAAGATAAACAGCAAGTTCTTGGGTCTCATTCTTAACAAGCAATGAATAGTACCTTGTTATGTCCTTCTGCACAGACCAAAAAATTCCGGTCGCTGTTGGCTCCGCAGTGCAGCTTCTGAGAAGTTCTACACCACCTAACCAAACCCCAAAAATGCGATCAAATTGCCTTCCTTTACAAGTTGCATTCCATTCAAGGACAATTTTGGAGAAGTGATGAGATGGGCAATGAGAGGGAGGAGTGTAGTTAGCAAGAACTGGAGGTTTTCCATAGGTAAAGCCAAAATCATGCTGGAGAACGGTGTAAGCACAAGACTCAACCTTTGGGACATTGACTGGTTTAGTTACTTCAAAGTAAACAATTGGTGGGGTGTCCCTGAGGGATTTGAAAGCAAGAGTGGAGGCGGGTTCAGCAAGGAAGCTGTTGGCCTTGTGAATGTTGGCTGTGGAGGGGACTGGGTGGAGGAGGAAGAATAAGAAAAAGAGGATAGAGAAGCAAGAGGCAGCCATGAATGGTCGTTGCAGAGCTGCTTTCTGCTTGTTCGTCTTTGATCTAAGAGAAGACCCAACTTTGGAATGTATGACAAGCAAAATTTGGTAGACGTTGTCGATAACAACGATGACTGTCATTAATGGGTAAAAAAAAAATTGATTAAATATATCCAAAATTAGCACATGAAAAAAATTAATTGAAATTAAAACATATTAAATACTTAAATATGTAAAAAAAAATTATAATAATTAAATGGATTGAATAAAAACAGACAAGTAAACGCCTATGTGATGGCCATAATATGTCTAACATATTGCTAAAGAAGGGAAAGAATACATAGAAATACATTAAAACTGGTGATCCAATTTTCAGTGTTCATTGAATGGTGCCAATCAGGGGAGAATTTTGTTAATTTTTGCTTTTCTAGATCTTATTTAAAAAAATATATATAAAATCACACATTCTAATATTCTTATTGTTTTTTTTTTCCACTTTGTTTACTAGGCAACTGTTCTTTTCCCTTGGAGCAAGAGATTTTGATGGTGAACGCAACGGTGGGACATGATGGAGATTTTGGGTTGGCAAGATTCTCCTTCACCATCTCACACTGCTCCAGCTACGCTGTATACTTCTCAACCCAACCCATTTGTCATTACCTCCAATTCAGCATTAAAATTTAATATAATTGTGTACATGATTTTCAATTTGACTTGTTTGAAAGAAAATCTTGAAACAGCAAGCCAAAGGGAACTCTCTCCTATCTCCCCCAAAATTACCAGCTTTAAGCTTTTCCGTTGCAAATGCTGCTCCAATCTCATGCTGCGCCTACAAGCAGACACTCATCCGGCTTTGATGTTTAATTTTGAAAATTGCTAACAAGATAGCAACAAATAATGAGAAATCATATCTAAAGCAGTATATGATTTGCGACAACACCGTCGAACAAAAATAATAGAAAAGGAACGACGTCGTCTAGAAATTTGGATTTCCATTTCCCTGTTAGATTATTTGTCAGTTTCAGTGTATCGCCAGTGATTCGGGAAAATGTTGATGGCTCCAGATCTTTCCTTCTCTAAAACCCTAAACCCTGTGTTCTCTCCTTTCACAATCCACCCCAAAACCCTAACCCTTAAACCCCGATTACTCTCTACTCTTTCGCTTTGTCGCCAGAATTCCTCATATCGGCGAGAAATACGCGCATTCGCCGGACGGAGCAAGAAGAAATCTGAAGGGGCCTCCCCAGGTCGAATCGAGGGGAACACGGAGTTTCGGCGTCAAGCTAAGCGCAGTGCGCGGCAGAAATCCAGGAAGCTGGCGGAGTCCCTCTTCTACAGATTGAAAAACCAGAACAAGAACTACCCCGATAACTTCTCAGAGGACGAGCTGAACTTAATAGGTCTCGGGTACGACAGGATGGTCAGGTTCATGGATAAGGACGACCCAAATCTCAAACACCCCTTTGATTGGTACAAATACGGCGAATTTGGGCCGTACTCGTGGCGGGGAGTGGTTGTTGGGGACCCAATAGCAGGTCGTTTCACTGATGAGCGGGTAACTATGTATAGCGAAGTCAAAGACCAAGAAGAATGGGAGAAGATTGAGCAATTTGAAATGGAGGTTGATTTTGGAGAGAGATTGAAAAAATTGGATAAAAATGTCGGTTTTAGACATTATTGGGTGTTTGTGAGGCACCCAAAATGGAGACTAAGTGAACAACCATGGCAACAGTGGACATTGGTGAGTGAAGTAGTTTTGGAGGCTGGTAAAAAGAGGATAGATAAGTGGAATTTGATGGCTAGGTTAGGAAATCAAACTAGAAAATTGATAACACAATGTGCTGCTTGGTTTAGGCCAGATATTATCTATGTGAAGAGGCCAGTTTATCAATGTAGGTTTGAGCCGCAAGAGGACTTTTTCAGGGCTTTGACGCCATTGTTGGATCCAAAAACAGAGAGGGATTTTATGTGTGAGTTGAGAAATGAGGAGGATGGTGGGAGTGTGGAAATGTGTACGTATTTTGAAGGCTTGTGTAAGATTGTGAAGGTGAGTCAGAAGGCATTTGTGGATGATGTGGTGAATGCATATGAGAAATTGAGCGATGAGAAGAAGTTTGAGTGTCTGGGGTTTTTGCTCATGAACCATCCGGTGCTTTTGTTGCATCCATATACCAAGGAGTGGAAGGCTAAGTTGGAGGAAATGGAGATGGGCTGTGATGCACCAGATGATGATGAGGATCGTAGTAATAATGAGAATGAGTTCACTGATTGGATTGAGGATGATGGCGACGGCGACGAAGATGATAATCAAGAAGTGGTGATGGACATGGAAGAAGACAAGGATGACGGTGAATCTGGAAGTGAAGTGGGGGGTTTGGATGAAGAAGAAGATGAAGAAGAGGATGAGAAGTACTGGGAAGAGAAGTTTAGGAAGGAACTGAGCAGTGCAGAAGCAATGGAGAATCTAGCTAGATGGAGCGTAGAGACAACTACTGAATTGTACAAGAAGCAGTTAAAGGAAATGGAGAAACAGGAAAAGGTAAAAAATAAAGATGGAGATGAAACTGCCTTGAGAGGTGTTAGAGCAAAAGTGAGTCCAAAAGAATGGGAAATTGCAGGAATTGGTAGATGGAGGAAGAGGGTTAGGAGGAGTAAAATTCCGCCAGAGTTGTTCTTGCGAGCAGCAGTTAGACCCTTCACTTACAGGAACCTTGTCAAGGAGATAGTTTTAACAAGGCACGCAATTTTAGATGGTGAAATTGGTAGGAAAGAATGAAACATTTGAGAGTTGAATTTCTATTTTCAGTTAGAAAAAGGTTTTCCTGATTCGATAAGAGTGAAATGATTGTGTAATGTAATATTTTCCTCGCAGTGATAGCATTATACCAAGTAAAAAACAGAGACATGAAGGACAACGTTTCATACTTGACTTTCCCTCTGATTTTCTGTTCAAGTGGCTTAATAGGACTTGGGTAAATTGATAAAACTTTGTATGATCATCATTCCTGCCTGTATCGATAAATGGGTACTATAAAATTAAACATTACAGAAACTTTGTCAAGCACTAATACCCTTTTATTATGTAACATAATAGTGTGTGCGCTTGTGTGTGTAGACCTAAGCAATTGCATAAACATATCTATTATCAAATCAAAATCTCACATTTTGAAATCCCTTCATCCAAACGCGAAGCTGACCTTCGGTTCTTGAATAAAAACCAGTCCTCACAAAGGAACTAGCCAGGTAATGAAGCCAGCCTTTTCCGTTTGCCTAGGCCACCCAGAAAGAACATAACTGTCGTAAGTATAATAAACAAGTAAATAAACAACCCAACCACTTCTGTCTACAGAAAAAAAAAGACCACTTCTGATCTCACTTGTATTCACTGGATTAAAGAGAGGGTGCGAGAGATTGGAACTTGATATGAATCAATCCAAAGCATATCAGATTCAGATTAAGATGCTTCAAGTGACAAATCAGAAGTATGATAATTCAACACATCAGAGAGATCCTAGATAAGTACAATTCTGATCTGCCATCTGTGCTATTAATTCATGCACCAGCAACCAGGAGATGCTTGCCAGGATCTTTCATGCGCTAAAGTAATCCTCAGGGACAAAGAACTTCAATCCAACAGCCTACAATCGAAAGGAAATATTATTTTATTTGATGAGATTAAATAAGTGAAGCAACCAGGAGAAAGAGACATTTGAACATCACCAAATGTTAAGAGTAAGAAAGATGGAATATTAGGAAAAGCTATTTTCAATGCTTAATCCAACCAATTCAAAGAAGTAAACAGCATAAGGGATCACAAAAATAATTCTTATTCACCAATCAAATTAGGCCTAACTCATGATTCTCTAAAAGTGAAGACAAATTCTCATACACAGAGGGAGAGAGAACATCATGGATGCCACCTTTATAATTATATTTAGTCAATTTCAGGTGAGCAGCATTTGTCCAAGGTGGTTCCTGATATTACATCACTGAAAGAGAAGTGATGCTTTTATCTTCAGTTTCTACAAGAAAGATTAAAACTTGAGACATATCCTCACCCTACACCGTAAGCAAAGCACTCTATTGATAATATAAACACCAACATGACATGATTTTGGCATCTAAATTAGAAAACAAGTAATTCACATTTTCACATCATATGGAGAACACAACATACATGCTTAATACAGCAGAAAGAAAACGATGCAAAACTGTGTCAATTTCGGAGCACAGAGACTGCAAATGAGTTTAATCAGCCATGGGATAGGAAGTCAACAAAGCAGAAAGTGGCAAAGAGGTGGTAGGATGAATATGCGATAATGTTGGAAGACTCTGAACAGCTAGACCAAGATGCCATTGTATTGAACTCAAACCAGGTGATGTATAAGGAGACTAGAAAATTAAAAAAATATATCTATAATCATGCAAAATATAAAGAATTTCATTTAGCCAAAGAAGACCACCGGTCAAGGACAACAATCAATGATAACTTTTGTCCATAATCATACATAAAAACAAAAAAAAAAAATATACATATAATCATACCTGAGCAAATTTTATGTCAGAATCACTATGATCACCAGTTCTCCCTGCTGCGTCACCAACATAGAAGGATCTATGAATTCAGACAATGGAGCCTCTATCAACCATCATTTCCAGACATAATGAAGTCATTGCATAATTAAACAGTCAAAAAAGATTGTTGATGTATCTTCAGCTAATCTCAGATGATGACATTATAAATCTTATGAGGCCAAAATGCTTCATACAACAATAAAGAAATAAAAGGAAGAGAAAAATAACCTATCCATATCGATTGAAATGCCAGAGTTAAAATGTTTCTCCATAATCCACCACATTCCAGGTTTGGGCTTGCGAAATTGATCTTCCACTTTACCATAAGAATACCCACAAGCTACAAAAACCTTAGAAAGACAATGAAAGTAGAATATTTCAGAATCTTCAAATTATGCTGGAGAGACTCTTATTTAACTAAATCAGCTGTAAGGCAAAGAACTCCCAGATTCACTCTGGACAAAAATGGACGGATGCAATGTATGAACGTGAACTAATGAGCAAAGGGCTTTATGAAATTACAGGCACAAACAAGTTTTCTTAACTGTAATTGAATGCAGAAATCCATAAAACATAGTATCACTTCCAAGGATCATCATCTAAAGTAGTTAGCTAGAACAACCTGAATTGGAACCTTCACACGCTTGATGAAGTTGTTGAGGCGTCCAAGTTTTGAGTTCACTGCAATCTGTCTTTTGTTCTTCCAGCGCTCAATGTTAGACTCATTTGTGAAGATAACCTAATCATGACAAATTTTAACGATTAATAAACTAACCACCAAGTTTATTAACCATATGCCAGCATCATAACACCTGCAAAAATACAATAGAAAACCTTTGGAAGATGAACTAACCAGTTTGTAACCGTCATTATATAAGCTTTGCAGCTTGTCTGGTATTGAAGGATACATAAGGGACCACGCATTTGCACCTACTCTGGAACCAAATTAACACCGTCAGTTTATCTGTCGAATTCTCAAACTTCAGCAATTATAATGCAGCCAACTGCAGGATAATATTGACAAAAAAACTACAGGATAAGAAGTAAGAACTATAGCCACTAAAAGGCAGCAAGAGATTTAAAAGAGAACTTTGATCAAGTGCTGGGGAAGTAATGCATAGAGAAATGTTACATATCATAGGCGTGGGAGGGAATGATTTGAAAGTTTGTTATGGATGTTTCTGGAATACTTCCAGTATATAATAAGAGAGATTGTACTAGCAGGAGGCAAGAAATGAATGAAAACAATATCTGCTTTCTCATCCTAACTCTGTTCTCTCTACTCTAATCTCTTCTCCCTATTAAATTCTGCTCTATTCTTCCCAAATTTCATCTCAATTCTAGTTTTTCCACCTACAACACCTAACAAGAAACTGGGGACTTGAACAGTTTTGCTTAGGGTAATAAATGAAGAAGCTTGTGAGCTTTTTGAGGCTCAACTTGATAAAAGTTTGACCTTGACTCAGTTTGATTTATAAATGAGCCAAATTTCAGTGTAATTTTTAAGCTTGTAGATTAAACAAGCCAAACTTGAGCTTGATGATATTCAGTTTGTTTGTTCAATATGTTCATGAGCTGGCTCGTGAATTTGCTTAACTAAATTTATTTTGTTTTAAACTTATTAATTTTAAACCAAAATTAATTATGACTATAAACGAGTTGAGTTGCTCTAGAGCTATTTAAGACTCGGTTCAGTAAAAGCTCCATTCAACTTAACTTGTTCACTAAACAAGTCAAACTTTTGCTTATTAATATTCAACTTGAGTTTGAAATAAGCCAGGCTTGAGTTCTTCTCAAGCTCAAAAAGATATTGATAAGCCAAATTTGAGCTTCAAAACTCAGCTCAGCTTAATTTAATTCATTTTGTTTTCACCACCAGTTCTGCTATGATGAAATGGAATACCAAAATTTTCAGAATATACTCCATCCACTTTTAGATTCAAATATCATCTAACCATGAGGCATTTTTAACCTGGGGCAACATATTGAGAGGTTTGGATATACTGCAAATGACAATTCATTTTCTCAAGTACCATCAAAACATTTGATCTGTGTTGACCAAAGAATATGCATTTAAAACTAATGCAGTAAAAATCTTATCACTCTAACTAACATGGAGCTATTTTCATACATAACTTTCTAATCAAGTTCATGACAGTGAAAAGACAATTGTGCATCTCCAAGAGAAGATGGAGTAATTAGATTATGCAAGCAACAAATGATTCATATCTACATCACGTGAAAAACAAGCCTTTCATGTTCAAACACATAAGAATAAATTGTTTGTACTGCAGTATGTATGAGATATAAAATCAAGTCAATAATAACAAGCATCTGTTTCGGTTAATTACTTTTCAATGAATGATAAAACATCCATATTCACAAGTAATGTAAGATAGCTTGCAAGCTAACCCAAGATGCCACTTGGGCTTTAAATTATTAATCTACATAGCAGTGATGGATGCTGCAGTCGATTTAAGTGTATATATAGATAGAGAACAATTGTCCCTTAGACTCTTTTTTCAGGTCATAATAACAAATTTTGAAAAAGCAAAAAATAATCAATAATTAAAACCTCAACAGCAAGACATGTACCTCATAGGATGGGATTTTACAAGACATAAATCAAAATCAAATGCAGCAATTTTATTTGAATCATGGAGACCCACATCCTGAAAAGTTCAACAGAAAATTGAATCAACAAACTGTGATTTACACACAAACCAGAAAAATTAACATGTTACATCTGAATATTGAGGACAAAAATGCCACAAACCAAGCAAATCACATAAATCTAGGCTCACAAAAATGCCTGCCGTGTTATATCATAAAGCAAGAACAACAGTGGTAAAAGAAATAATAACATTTAATCCAGAGGAAGTGGTTAGAATAAAGACAATCCAAGTAATAATTAATATAAAATCCAAATAGTAGATCCAACAGTTGAATTCAAATATTCAACCAGCCTGTCATTTCTACCCACATATTATTATGTTTACTGTTTTTTCTTTTCTGTTTGGCCATGCTTAGAACTGTAAGGATCTTAAGGGATCAGCTATGTATTTTGGAAGCACGATAATTATATACAATGACTTGAATGCATAGGTAGGTGTGACTGTGTCTCAGCTGCACTGGCTAGAAATAAGCTAATATCTTACCCGTTCAAGAAATATGAGTGTCTGGAATGCTTTCCACTTTGGTAATAACATGGCATCCTGAATCCAAAAGGAAAAATAAAAAAGGAATGCAAAAGAGCCTTTGGCAAAGCAAAATTATAAGATAAAACCCACAACAGCACCCTCTGCAGTAGCTCCCTCTTCTTAATAAGGGAAAGAACAATAAAAGGTTAACTATGAGAATTAAAAATCTGAAAAACATGCACACATGGATGTATCACACCTTATACATTTCCCTGACGTCAGATGGAGAAAAGGCAATCTCCAGCTCACCTTCTTCATTAGCCACAGCCAACTAGCAGCAAAAATGCAAATAAAACTGAAATATTACCCATCTTGGTAATGAAAAAGAATCGAGAAAGATTAAACTGCCTGTCACATATAGGCATCAGCCAACTAACTAAAAATTGAGAAAAGAAGGAAAAAAATAAAAATAAAAAAAGGAATTCTTTAGAGAGAGAGCAATCAAAGCATCCCCTTACCTTAGTTTTCTTAAAATTACTTTCCTCCAGCTCAACCTCTTGCTCATTTTGAAATGTTCTCTGAATTTGGTATGAGGAATATAAGAACAATGATATGTGTTTCCAGGGCTGAAAAGTTAACTATACAAAAATAATATACATAATACATATATTTTTATTTCCCATAAATACCTTTAAACAACTTTTTCGGCTTCCTTCAATTGCATCTTTACTTGTATTTGAAACCTGAGAGGTTAGAAAATCATGTTCAGAAAATGATCTCGTAGAACCTGCAAGAATATAATACAAACATGCTAGGTCCTTTATTTTCGTTCTTCTGAAAATGGAAATTATAAAATGCATCTAGTTCATATATAATGTTTTAACAATCTCTCCAAAGCTAGAGTAGGAAATGCTTGTTCTACTTCATTCAATCAGAGATGCTGCAGCAAGATTGACTAAATGAATGTCCAAGAATGATCAGTGAAACAAACGAGAAAGATTATTCTAAAGCACGTTAAGAATATTATCACTAAAATTAACTTGTACCTCGGTCACAGAACTCCCAAGTTCACACCCCAATTTCTTCAAAGCTTCCTGATCACGCGTCTGACACAACAATAGAACATAAAAGTTAGGAAAGAAGAAAATATCACTGGAATGTGCATGTTATATTTCCAAAAAACACTACTCGGTTGCTAAGAAACACCAGTCCAGAAAGAAAAAATAAACGAAGTTTAAAAATTAACTCTTTCTCCTATCAAGGGTCTATATGCGCATCCAAATTGCGACAACAGAAAAGCAGGAATCAATTCAAAAAACACGCGAAAGTAAGAATATATGAAACCTTTTCAAAACCCTAAACTTGCCCCAGAACTAACCTGGAGGGAAGCAAATCCTCTGATTGCCTCGGCCGACTCAATCGTCTCTGTGAAGCAATCTA
>CAOGCB010359342.1:0-11157 GCA_948266635.1 Cnidoscolus chayamansa | reverse complement strand
CACTTCATATCCAAGCTCTCATTCAAGTTTTAGCTCATGTTCAATTCATTTGAGCCACTTTCTACCAATTTAAGTTCTATACCTGATTTTATATCTCTCTTTCCTAACACTTGATGTTTTCAATTCATTTCTCCACCTACTTAACTCATTTTAGTCCCAAATTTTAACTCAAATTCTATACTAGATTAATAATGGTCCACTCAAAATTTCAGGCCATTTGGACTTCATTTGGGCACTAAATTCCCTATTTCCATTTCTACAGACTTGCTGCAGAATCACAATACTCAACTCACTTATCAAATCTCTTTCCTCAATTTAGGTTCAGTTTTAGCTAAAGTGCAAAACATAAAACTTTTAGCTAACATAATAAAATAGTTTCATGCCAAATTTCATAATTTTATCTCTTCTTTATGGCCTTCAAATCACTTAACATATTAACTGCTCTATTATGAAATTTCAGAACTGGCAGTTTTAATCTTTATCTGTTCTTCCTATTTTTTCATACTGTAAATGATCTAATTTCGTAAAATGGCGTTCTAGATATTTGTAGCTAACATTCTAAGCTTTCTACCGGTATATTATTTATCAGTTTTGGACTTCATTTGGTTCACGAAAATTTTAGCACGATTTTACTGTTCATGCAACCCAAATTTTCAGATTTCATTCCTTTAACCCATTTCTTACTTCTTTGATCTTTAATACTTTGATTCAAAGCTTAAAAAAAACCATGTTTTTGTCTACATAAACTTGTTATCAAATTCAAGGGTTAGATTCAACTTCAACTCTACTATCCACTTTTTCAACTCTATTCATAAATCTTAAAAACTACTACAAATATACAACTAACCTTAAGTTTGATTGAGTTCCTCTTCTTTTTCTTTCTTCCTTCTCTTCCTCTTTCTCTCTTTTCCTTTCTCTTCTTCTCTTCTCTCTCGTGGGTCTCTTGTTTCTGCTGCTGGTTTCCTTTTGAGATTTTTCCTAAGTCCCTTTGTAATTTATTTAAGTAGCCAACTTTTATTGACTTTTCTACCTTTTTTTCTTTTCATTTCTTTTCTTTCTTTTTCTTTTATTTTATTTGCATTTTCTATTTCATTTTATTTACTTTCCCTTATTTCCTTTGTATTTCTATCTCTTTTACCCCATCTCTTCATTTCTCTCTATATATTTCCTTATACATTTCTTTTTCTACTTTCATTTGCTTCACTATTTTCATTCTTATTTTCCTTTCCTAATTTCTTTCTCCATGTTTCACTTTCTTGATTTTATTTCTTACCTCATTTACTAATTTCTTTGCTAATTTCATCATTTTAGGTACCTAATCTTCTAGGCCCTAAAATGAGTTCATGACATGATCATAATAAAAATTATTCAATTTATGCATAGAATTTCTTTGCACAAACTGAATTGAGCATTCATGAGTACATAAGCCTTTAATTCAACCCTAGCTTTTAGGATTTTGAGTTCTACAAGACTAATGCACCAATAATTTTGATCTGCCATCAAGAGTACTTGAGGTAAGTTTTATGAGTTCTTGTTCGAAATTCCTTTCATTCTCTCTTCAAGAATACTTAGGGATAAAAAGGGTTTGAGGGTACTTCCAGATCCACATGTTTAAAGCCAAATTTGCCTTTATAATTGCAAGAGTACTTGATAATTAACGAGGATTCGCATTATTTGGTATCAAAGCTTATGGTTGTGGATTTCAATCTATCTTAGATTAGGATTTGCATTTTTCTTTCTTGAAATCTCGAAAAAAAATCTATCTTAGATTAGGATTTGCATGTTTCTTTCTTGAAATCTCGAAAAATAAATATTGTGCCCTAGATTGTTTAATTTCAATTTTTAGGTGTTGTTTGTGTTTTTGTGTAGTTTTGAGATTTAAATTTGTGTTTAGGACTGCCCTAAACTTTGATTACCATCAAATTTGGATTGAACATTATTAATGGGTTAGGTTTGATTTGGGACAAGTTCACAACTTTGCTTGAAAAATTAGAAATTATCTAATTCAATTTTGAGGTTCGAGATCAAGGATCTTTAAGAGAGATAGTAAAAGTTCATTAAAAAGGAGTTAGTGTATTCTTTTCCTACAAATAAGCTGAATCCTATTTGTGTTCACACTAATCTAGTTGTTTTGTGGATTTTTGGATAGCCCTCAATCGTCATCTATTCTTGTCTCTTACTAAACTTGCTGCCTTAGTTTGAAATTCATTGTTCGGAGCTTGATTATTGGTTCATGTCTTACACTAGCACAAGCATACACTTAGAAATTGAATTGAATAATTATTTTGGGCATTAGGGTGAAATTTGGCCTCCTTAAAACTTTTGGTTTGAACTTGCTATTCTTGGAGTTATTTGTTGATTACTAGCTTTGATAAGTAGAATAAAGTAGGTCCATAGTTCATTTTACTTCATAGTAAGTTAACTTCACTAATCTTGTTCTAAACTGTCTACTTTGTTAATTCAAGTATTCTGAACTTATTGCTTTAACTTGCTTTGCCTGTTAACATTGCTAAAGTGTTATTTGCTTGACTCTACACTTTAGTTCATTTATTCAAGTGATACATTTTCTTGTTCTTATATTACCCTCTAGATCGTATTGTCTACCTTTTAGAGCTTACGCATTAGTAGGTTTATTCTTTGCTTTTCTAACTTTCTCTTGACTTTAGTAGCAACTTCGGAGTGCTAAAGTGCAATTATTCAAGTAGAAAGAGTGGTAAGAGGCTGGACTGAAAACCCTACAAATTGTAAAAGCCAATTAAGAGAGAAACATGTGAGGGAGTGGTACACTAACTGTTTTTCTTTTAGTTCTTGTTTTGTCTTATTTTTCAAGATGTCACATTCTTCTAATGAAGCAAATAGTAACACCCTAAAGGTGAATGATTCAAAATTTCAAGCAATATTGGATGCCTTTTCTAGAGAAATGGGGAGGATGGCTAGGCTTATGCTAGATTTTAAGGATATATTAGAATAACAAGAGCAAAAGGGAGATAAGAATGACTCTAATGCCACCAATGGAGGTGTCATAACTTCCAAAGATCAGTCTAAGCAAACTTGGCAAGAAGAGTATGATGAGGGTCAAGATTGGGATAAGGAGCCCTTGTGGATAAGAAGGGGCCGAAATAGTAGAAGTAGAGGAAGAGGAATTGAAGAGATTCTACAACAAAAAATAGGGCAATCTTTAGTTGCTAAGCGTGGTCTTAACATGCAAGTTTAATTGAAAGCATTGCACAAAGGGAGAACATCTTTCATACAAGATGCTTGGTGAATGGCAAGGTATGTACCTTAATTATTGATAGTGGTAGTTGCACTAATGTTGCTAGTTTGAGCATGGTGCAAAAATTAGTTTTAACATGTGATGAGCACCCAATGCCGTATAAACTTCAATGGCTTAATGATATGGGAAACATAAGGGTGAATAAGAAAGTGAAAGTGCCATTCTCTATTGGATGGTACAAAGATGAAGTATTGTGTGATGTGGTGCCTATGTAAGTTGGACATATACTTTTAGGTCATTCATAGTAGTTTTACAAGAGAAGCCAGCATGACGGGTACACAAATAGATTCTCCTTTACTCACTTAGGCAAACATATGACTCTCGCTCCTTTAACACCACAAGAAGTCTATTTGGATCAAAAGAAGATTTTAGAGAGGGAGGGGCAGAATCGTATAAGTAAGAAAGAGGAGGAGAAAAGTGAAAAAAAAAACGTGAGAAAGAGGCTAAGAATGGGCAGAAACAAGTAAATGGCCCCTTGGTGAAAGAGAAGCTTAAAGAAGGGAGAAAGAAACAAACTATGTATGTAAGAGAAAGGGAGATCAAAAGTTTTGTTAGTGAAGGAAAACCAATCTTAATGATTCGATTTAAAGAGAGTTTATTTACTTTAACAAACATTAACACTTCATCTTTGCCTTTTAGTTTTGTTTCTTTGTTACAAGAGTTTTCTGATGTGTTTCCTAATAAGATGCCTAGTGAATTGCCACCTTTGAAAGGCATTGAACACAAGATTGACAAACTTGGTACTACGTTGTTCTCAATTTCTTGTCATCCACAGACAGATGGACAGACCGAAGTGGTCAACAAAACTCTAGGTACTCTACTTAGAGCGGTGGTTGGTAAGAATCTCAAAACTTGGGAGGATTGTTTGCCTTTTATTGAATTTGCATATAATAGATCTATACATTCCTCTACTGGTTATAGTCCATCTAAGCTTGTTTATGGATTTAATCCTTTGACTATACTTGATCTTTCTCCTTTACCTTTAAGTGAAATTGCTAACTTAGATGGAGAAAAAAAAAAGACCGAATTAGTCAGGGATATGCATGCTGAAGCTAGAGTTCATCTAGACATGAAGAACAAGAGTTATGCTAATCGTGCCAACAAAGGAAGGAGGCGCGTTGTGTTTAAACCTAGAGATTGAGTTTGGGTTCATATGAGGAAGGAAAGATTCCCAAACTAAAGAAAAGGAAAACTTGTTGCCCGAGGTGATGGGCCTTTCAAGTATTGGAGAAAATCAATGATAATGCCTACAAAATTGATCTACCAAGTGAGTATGGCATTTATGCTACCTTTAGTGTTTTTGAGCTTTACAAATCTTTTTTAGGAGGGAGGAAATGATACAAATAAAGGAAGCATGGATCCTTTGGCTTTTCCAAGTAGACCAATCACAAGAGCTCATGTAACCAAGCTCCAGGCAGCCTTGAATGCCTTTATTCAAGATCAAGTATCAATGGAACTTAAAGAGTGAAACTTTGCAAGATGTAAGCAGAAACTTAAAGAAACACTTAAGTTCACTATGGTGCTTAAAACGTGTGGAGAAGAGGCTGCCCATTGATCCATTGATCCATATCTCATGCTTGGGTCAGAATTCAAAAAGAGTAATCAAGAGGCCTAAGTTTGTTGGGCGTGTAGAGCCTTTAGTAAGCCCATTTATCCCTTTAATTGTTGTAAACTTAATTAGGTTGTTTAGTCTGGTTGGGCTCTTTATTATTTATGACTAAGCCTTTAGTTAGTCTTTTAATTATGTGTAGATATGGGCTTAATGTGTTAAGCAAGCCCAAGTCTAATTAGACTAGGTTTTTGTATTTCCTTATTAGACTAGGTTTCTATTTCGATATTAGACTAGGTTTATATTTCTTTATTAGACTAGATTTCTATTTCCTTATTAGACTAGGTTTCTATTTCTTTATTAGACTAGATTTCTATTTCCTTATTAGACTAGGTTTCTATTTCTTTATTAGACTAGGTTTTCTATTTCCTTATTAGACTAGGTTTCTATTTCCTTATTAGACTATGTTTCTATTTCCTTATTAGATCAGGTTTCTATTTCCTTATTAGAGTAGGTTTCTATTTCCTTATTAGACTAGGTTTTAGGGAGTATAAATACTTCCTTAACACTCGTTTTTTTAGAAGACTTGATCATAATAAAAATTATTCAATTTATGCATAGAATTTATTTGCACCAACCGAATTGAGCATTCATGAGTACATGAGCTTTTAATTCAAACCTAGCTTTTAGGATTGTGAGTTCTACAAGACTAATTGCACTAAAAATTATGATTTGCCATCAAGAGTACTTAAGGTAAGGTTTATGGGTTCTTGTTCGAAATTCCTTTCATTCTTTCTTCAAGAGTAATTGGGGATAAAAGGGTTTGAGGGTACTTCCAGATCCGTATGTTTGAAGCCGAATTTGCCTTTTTAATTGCAAGAGTACTTGCTAATTAATGAGGATTCATATAAGCTATAGTCAAAATAAATTACCAAACATAAACAGCTATCTACATACATATAACACGCGCACACTCTTAGGCAACACCTAAATTTGATACAATAAATTGAAATTTGTTCATTGTAGCAACTCCTCCTAATTATACAGAATGTTTAAGACAGTTTTAGGTCTCTTTTGGCATAATAATCAACATAAAGATTATCTCCCAAGTTTACTTAAATTCTGCCACCATGCAAAATTTAGCAAATTAGTATTTTATTCACAATTTTAGCATATACCCATTTCTAATCAACCATAAACATCATTTCTGTGATAAAAAATCAAGTTCCAGCAACTTGGATATGAACCATAATGTGTTTTTCAACCGTTCAAATTATTTTATATAGCAAAAATCAAAATATCTCACAAAAACACAAAATACAAATTAACTTGCCATCATAAACACCAAACCCCACCTAGGTTAGCTTCCATCAATTTAATCGATACAAAACATAAACCAAATTTCTTTGGCTCTCCTTGTTGTATACTACCCCTTAGGATGTTAGGAAGATGTTTTTAGTGCTAAGACACTTGAAAACCTTGCCAAAATTGATAGTTTGCAAGCTTAGATGAAGGCGACCTATGGTGAAATGTGCAGGATTTTTTATTGCCCTATTTGGAGAGATGAAGAAGTAGCTAGTTTTCTGCTCCTTTATCCTTGTTTTCACTATCTTTCTGATGTTCAAGGACATATGTAGGGCTGAGATGATTTTGGAAAACACCTTTTGATAGAGATCAGGAGACGTCCAGCAGTCAGGAGACATCCAATGATCCTTTACAAGGTATCGGGCATTCTATGACACATTCACGGACCAAGCTGGTGGAAGAGGCATTGCAAGGTTTGATTATGGAACTTCAAGATCAAGAGATGATTCAACACAACTCTAACACAAGTCCTAAACCCATGAATGTCATATATCTAAGTGGGGACGAAGCGGGAGATATCAGCATTAGACCGACGACGTCTAATAAGGGAAGGCCACCAATCACCCATCTAGGTCACCGGCCTTCATGCCATCTATCACATCAAGGTTGCCAGCCTTGAAAGGAAGGTCGTCGGCCTTGTTTCTACATTGTCAGCCTTCCTACCAGGCTTTATTTGTTTCGCGTTTATTTTATCGTTTTCGCTTTATAGGCTGGCCATATGTGTAGCTTATGTGATAGGATGATAGGTTGTCTATAAATACTTGTTTTGACAGCCGAAACTCAATTAGGGTTATGATATTTGATTGAGAGAACTCTCTTTTTCTTTGGTTCTTGTGAATAGATCTGCTTTTGATTTTTCATCTAATGCTTGGAGAGATCGACCTTGCTTACATAGGTTCTAATTGACAATTTTGATTGGGGTCGGGTTACGCACTATCATTCAATTCAATTTTGATTCTAGGGTTTGGAACCTCTATTGATCGTTGGGTCTTAGATCTTTATCTAGGGTTTTCGTCATTTGGTATCAGAGCTTGTGGTTCATTGAATTGGGTAAAATTTATCCTTGTTCATACTTTTATTTATCGTTTATTTTCGTATTCCATCTTCTATATCTTGTCTTTCAATTTCGTTGTTCAGTTTGGTATCAAAAGAATTTTGATTTTTGCAACTCCACTTTTCATTTGGCTAATAGTTATTCAATTGCCGTTGATTTTGTTCGAGGAGTTTGATTCTCTAAATTGCAAAATTCTAAGCGTGAGAATTCTTTGAAACTTGGTTGTGTAGTGATTAAAAAAAGGAGAAGAAAAGTTCGTATAAAAAAGAAGAAGAAAAAAATTGTATAAAAAAAGGGAAAAAACGAATTCGTTGATAAAAAAAAGAAAAAGAAAAAGCAATTCGTTGATAAAAAAATCTATTGAGTTTCGTTGATAAGAGGTTGCTAAATATTGATTGAGCTTTTCGTTGATATCTCCGTTTGTTTGTTTATTCATTTGCATTCATTGTCTTTTTCCATTACATTTGTTCATCTTCCATTCAAAGTCCTTTGGCTTGCAGTTTTTGTTTTTCATTAAAATTCTGAGTTGTTACGTTGGTTTATCTTAGTGGTTTACTTGAAGAAATTTCGTTGAGTTAGTTCTAGAACAAGAACTTGCAAAGGAAAAGTAGATTGGTGAGATAAATATTAAGAGAAATCTAAAATTGTGTGAAACACGAGAGAAATTTTCACCTGTGAGTGAAAACAAGTGAGGGAGTGATTTGTGAGGCCTTTTTCTTTATTGTTATTACTAACGTTCTTTGTTGCAGCAACATGTCTGATCACAGTTCATCTGATAGAGAAAACTAGGCAGGGGACAATAAATTGATGTTTGATACATTTTTGGGTGAGATGAGAAAGATGATGAGGACTGAGTTAGAATCAGTCCATCAAAGAATGGATAAAATGGAGCAAAATAGAGAGCCCATAGCTAGCACTTTAGTGGGTCGCAAATTTGAGAGGCACCCAAGGAGGGGAGTGAAATTGGAGGAGAAAGAGGATATTAAACTAGCAGAGTATAATTTTGCGATGGGGAGATATAATACCCAAAGGAGATATAACAATTTGGGCAGCATAAAGATGAAAACTTTGTCTTTTCAGGGGAAGAATGACCCAGAGTTATACTTAGAATGGGAGCAAAAAGTTGATCATATATTTGAGTGCCATAATTACTCAGAGCACAAAAAAATTAAATATGCAGTAGTTGAATTCACATATTATACGAGTGTATGGTGAGATCAACTGGTTCAAAACAGTAGACAATATAGGGAGAGACATGTCCGCACTTGGGATGAGATGAAATCTATCATGTAGAAAAGGTACATTCCTACTCATTGTTATAGGGATTTACGTAGAAAATTGTAAAGTTTGACATAGGGGTATAGAAGTGTAGAGGATTAATACAAAGAGATGAAGATGGCCATGATTAGAGCTAAAGTAGAAGAGGATGATGAAGCTACAATGGCTAGATTCATTGGTGGGTTGAATAGGGAGATCGCTGGTATTGTTGATATACAGCATTATGTAGACATTGATAAATTAATGCATAAGGCGATTAAGGTTGAGAAACAGTTGAAGGCAAGGAGTACTTCAAGGTATAATTCGACTTACAATTCTTCCACATGTTTTAGCTTCCAACTCTTCGTGGAAATCAAATTGGAAGAGTAATACATCATCACCGAAAACTAAGGAGGAAGAGAAGGCTAAGGCCCTAGCATTTCATTTGAAAGGTAACACTGAAACCAAATCTATTTCTAGATTACGTGATATTAAGTGTTTCAAGTGCCAGGGATTTTGGCATATTGCATCACAGTGTCCAAACACCAAGGTTATGATTCTTTTAGAGGGTGGTGACATGGAGAGTGAGTTCAGGGGATGAAGATGACATGCCTCCATTGGAAGAATGTAGTGATGTGGATATGGAAGGTCCTATAAAGGGAAAATTCCTTATTACTAGGCAAATTCTTAATACCCAACCTAAGAATGAGGGTGAAGAGGTACAGCGAGAACACATTTTTCATACCAGATGCCATGTGAATAGCAAGGTGTGTAGTTTGATTATTAATAGTGGAAGCTGTACAAATGTTACAAGCATGTTATTGGTTGATAAGTTGAGCCTAAAAACTGTGAAGCATGGTCAGCCTTATAAATTACAGTGGTTGAGTGATTGTGGGGAGGTTAAGGTGACCAAGAGGGTACTGATTTCTTTCTCTATAGGGAAATATTGTGATGAGGTCTTATGTGATTTGGTACCTATGCAGGCTTACCACATATTGTTGGGACGACCTTGGCAGTTCGATAGGAAGGTTACCCATGATGGTTATCATAGTCAGTATTCTTTTGTTCTGAACAAAAGACAGGAGATTTTGACAACTCTCAACCCTTGGGAGGCTAGTAAGGATCAATTGAGGATTGCTAGAGAGTTCAGAAAGAAAGTGAAACACAAGAGTAAAAAAGAAAAGAACAGTGAGATTGTGTCAGAGAGTGGTAAAAATACACTTGTGAGTCATGAGAGGAAAGAATTGGAGGGAAACACAAGTGCAATTGGTGAGGCAAGTGAGATGAAAAGAGCCTTGAAGGCCAAACGACACTTACTTGTACTGATGTATAAGGATATTTATTTTTCCGCTGACCATCTTAACTCTTCTTTGTCTGCAGTTGTTGTTTTTCTTTTGCATAAATTTAATTGAGACTTTTTCTTATGCTATCAAATACAAGCAAGGGAGGAATAATGAGCAGTATTCTTGACAAGCTAACAAGGGTCATGTTAAGCTTACTTTTCAACCTGGAGAATGGGTATGATTGCATTTGAGGAAGGAAAGGATTGCTACACAGCGAAGGTCCAAATTACATCCTAGGGGAGACAGTCCTTTTCAAGTGTTAGAGCGCATCAATGACGATGCTTACAAATTAGATTTGCGTAATATAAATGGTACTTTTAATGTTTCTAATCTTTCCTTATATGATGCAGGAGATTCGAGGATGAATCTTTTCGAGGATAGGGGGAATGATAGAGATCAGGAAACGTCCAATGGTCAGGAGACATCCAATGATCCTTTATAAGGTATCAGGGGTTCTATGACACATTCACGGACCAAGTGGGTGGAAGAGGCATTGCAAGGTTTGATTATGGAACTTCAAGAGCAATAGGTGATTCAATACAACTCCAACACAAGTCCTAAACCATGAATGTCATATATCAAAATGGAGACAAAACGGGAGACATTAGCATTAGACCAATGACGTCAAACAAGGGAAGGCCACCAATCACCCATCTAGGCTGCCGGCATTCCTGCCGACTTTCATGCCATCTATCGCATCAAAGCCGCCAGGCTTGAAATGAAGGTCGTCGACCTTATTTCTACACCACCGGCCTTCCTGCCAGCCTTTATTTGTTTAGCATTTATTTTATTGCTTTCACTTTCTAGGCCGGCCATATATGTATTTAGGCCGCTAGCCTATGTGATAGGATGATAGGTTGTCTATAAATACTTGTTTTAACAGCTGAAACTCAATCAGGGTTTATTTTTATGATATTTGATTGAGAGAACTCTCTCTTCCTTTGGTTCTTGCAAATAGAACTACATTTGATTTCTTCATCTAACGCTTGGAGAGATCAACCTTGATAACTTCGGTTCTAATTGACATATTCGATTGGGTCGGGTTACACGCTATCATTTGATTCAATTTTGATTCTAGTGTTTGGAACCTCTATTGATAGTTGGGTCTTAGATCTTTATTTGGGGTTCGTGTCAACTTGGATAGCTAGGATTGGTTTTGCTTTTTAAACTTTTGGTAATTCTACATTGACCTACTTAACTCTTCATATTTCTACATTGCACCACCACTTAACCTTTTTGTAAATTGACATACTAAGATTTATTTCTATGTTATTCAAGTACTTTTCATGTGTATTTCAATTCCATTTCAGAAAAT
>CAOGCB010359047.1:0-11712 GCA_948266635.1 Cnidoscolus chayamansa | reverse complement strand
TTCAGTTATAAAAGAGTTATGGTCTCCAAATTATATGTATAATTCTTTTCTAAAATCACATTGAAAAGAAAAGAGAAAAACTCATACATATCAAATTGGAAGATCTAAATCCGGTAGATTGAAGGATTTCAACGGGTTCATGGATTCAGGTACGCTTCCGCTATTTATTGTCGCTCTTGATGATTTAACATGATAGATCTATGTTTATGTGATTGTTTTCACATGTGGATTAATTATCCAACATGACTATCAATAAAAGTAAAGGTCAAACTTTAGAACATGTGAGAATTTATTTAAAAGAGCTTTTTTTTCATCTGACGATCAATTATATGTTGCTTTATCTAAAGTAACTTCAGAAGAGAGAATAAAGATAGCAATACCATTTGATGTTATTGACTCATGTCCAAATAAATTGTTCTATACAAAAAAAATGTATTATATTGTGAAATTTTTAATGAACTTTCTAATTTTTTTGTGTGTTAAGGCTTTAATATATTATTTTTTTACAGTACAATATTTTTATTAGTTGCAAATATGTGGCTTACTTTTCAATTTGAAATTAATCCAAACAACAAGAATGTTAGAGTCAAAGTGAGAATTGCACGTATATGAGATTTTTATAGTCCATACAATCCAAATGAGCTTTTTAGTCTTAATTTCTTGATGATAGATGAGAGGGTATGTAACTATTTGACTTTCATTATTGTTTATAATTTATTTGATCATTAATGTAAGGATACAATGCAAGGATTTATTAAGAAGCAAGACGTTGATGCATTTTGTGGAATGTTCATGAAAGGAGGTGTATATTAGATATCTGGTTTTGCAATTTTACAATGTCAAAAAAAAAAAAAAAAAACTATAAATTGGGTCAACATCCTTATTGAATAAAGTTATTTAGGAATGCCTTTATCAAAAAAATGTATTCATTTGAACCTGACATTCCATTTGATCGGTTCTCCTTTTTTGAATTTAATGAGATCAATAAATTATGTGGCAATAAGTAGGTAAATTCTACATTATTGGAGCATATTTTAATATAGATTCATATATTATGTAATAATGCCATTTAATATACTAATAAAATTTTTTTATTTTATTTACAGATGTTCTTTGGTAATTGACCTTTGTTGGTCATATTCAAACTACTCAATAGGATTGGTCGAAAAGAGAAATTAAAATTCAAAATGATAAGTTATTAAAATATTTGATAATGTGTGTAACTTTTTACTATAATTATAAATTATTAATATTTTTTTTAATACATGGTAGAAGAGTTGAGCATCACTAATGTTAAACCTCAAACCAACGTATAATCAGAAATTCTGTAAGACAATGAAAATTAAAGTCACACGCGAAAATTAACTCAAATGTTGTTCTTCTATATCTTTGAATAATAAATAACTAAGAATGTAGATGATCGAACAAAAATAAGAATGCAATCACTACGAAATTAATAATCTCGATAAGATGCCAATTCATACACCCCGAAATTTGGATAAACAAGTATGAAAATGTCTATATTGTATTCCTATTTTGGAGAACTAATTGATATCTAAAAATAATGAATAATATACTAATAGAAAACTGTGAATATTGGATACAATTATTCAGAATATTATTTTATCAAATGTTATTGTTTGAGGCATAAAAATATAGTAAGAACAAATAAATGTCTAAACTGCCGAATTACTGAATTTCAGTACAGGGCAATCAGTTTTATTTTTATTTGGAAGCCTCAATGACAAGATAAAATTATAAAAATTTATATGAATCTTATGTAGGATGTTGGCTACAACTTTCATGTTTTATACTTTGTCAAAAACAAAACCTAAACTGATCAAAATAATTAAACAAATGAGATGTGTTATTGAGACTTTCAAGTTAAGCCTACATGAAGTATCAGAAATGTAGGTAGTGTATTTTGCACCCAAATTGACTCCAAATAACCTGAAATTTTGTGTAAAGCTTAAATTTTATGTTAACCTTGTGTCTATAAAAAATGAACATGATCTGGAAAGATTTGAGTTATGAATTAATTTAGATAAGGCAGAAAGATATTAAAGAGTAGGTTAAGCAAATAAAAAGCTGGAAAAAATTATAATGGACCTAGACTTGAACATGGGTTGGACCGAAATCCATGAAGAAGGGGGCTGGCCATGGCTTGAAGAATGGGCTTCAATACAGCCCAAAACTTGAAATAAAAATAGCCCAACCCAAGGAGGAAATGAGTTGGTATAAAAGGGAGAAAATGGGTTTGAGTGGCTCATTTGTGAGAAAACACAAAAAGGTTACAGCTCCTCTTTCTCCTTTCTCCTCTCCACCGAACCCTCTCCACCCCAAGAAAACCCAGCTCTTCTTCTTCTTCCTTTCTCCACCGATCCCCCATGCATGTCCCCATTTTTAAACCCCAAGTGAGCTAGACTAAGGGGGAAAGTGATAGCCATCATTTGGAAACCAAAAACACAAAAAAAAAAGTGAGATAGAACCCTCCAAAGCTAGTGACCAAAGCCTTCAACCCACCCTCTCCTTGTGATCAATTTGTGAGCTAGTTGAAGAAGTAAGAATCACCACATTTTGGAGCAAGAAAAGTTTAAAAAAAGGTTAGTAATTTTTATACATGAGTGAGTGAGTTATTCCTTCCAAATTTGATCATGCATGTCATGATCTAGGGCTTTTTTTTTTGTAGAAAAGCAAGAGATGTCCAAACCATTGTTTGGACAGAAATTTGGACAAGAAACTGAAGGCTTAAAGGACCATAAGCAAAAGGAAAGTTTAGCTAAACAAAAAGGTTATGTGATATATATTTTAAAGTGCTAAAAAAACAATGTGTTGCATGTGGATTTTGAGTGATTTGGTGGTTGTATATTTTGCAAAAATGTATACGTATTTAGAATAGGAATGTATGTATAATGATCATGAATATGTATGTAAGAATTTGATGGAAACATGGAAGATTTAATCCTCATGAAAAGAATCAAATTATAGACCTAAAAAGAAGAGGACCAGCGTTGGAAAAATGAAGCACTAACTTGGACATTTAAATTTCTTTTGTAAATTAAATATGAAATTTTGCATTGGGGACTGAAGTGTATAAATTAAAAATGAACATAGACAATGGGATTATGGACATAAATTACTTACAAAGACTTGGTATACAAGGATCAAACCAAAATTTACACCAAATGGACTCAAATTGACCATTTAGGAAAAACTAAGGACTAAAACGAAATTTACCATAGGGACCAAACTGGAAAAAATAACAAGTATATTTTAGACAGTAGGTCTAGAATATTTTTGAGTTGAAACTATTCAAATAAGGTACAAAAAAATTAGTCTTCATGCATGAATCAAACCGGTTGGAAAATTCGGTTGGAAAATTATGGACCAAAATGGCTAAATTGTAAAGAATATAGGACCAAATTGAAATTGATCCTAAGAACCAGATTTTTAAATTTGGTAATTAAATTTGAAAAGAAATTTCTGAGCATGAATTATATATAAAATATTTAAACTCATGGATAAAACCAAATGTGACAAAAAAATTGAGTAAGTTGGATGATAACGTAAATTCACCTAGAAATTGAAAAATAAAATAGTAGAAATAATTGGATGTTTAAGTAAATACACATAACCCTAAGTTAAATGAAAAAATGAATTATAAATAAAGAATTTTTCAAAAATATAAATAGTAGAAATAAATAATTAAACAAATCACCTGGTAAAGATATAAGAAAAAAAATTACAAATGAATGAAATTTAATTAAATAAAATTTGGCTAAATTTTACTAGAAATTTTAAAGAAGCCAAATAAGAAATATAACATTTATATTTCAAATAAAAGAAGAGGAAATGGTAAAAATAAAAAATATTGATTAAAGATTAAATTTTTAGGATTTCGAATAAGGAAAATATATTGTATAGAAATATTAAAGTACATGATCAAAGATTTTTAAAGAAATAAATTATTATCGAGATGAATAAATTGAAGAAAAGGTAATAATATTATTAAGTGGAAATATATAGCCCTAAGATTTATTGTGTTAGAAAAACAAGATTAGTAGATAGTTATGGCATGTCATTGATCCGCAGATCTGCCTATGTGATAGCAGAGATACAGTGAGGTACCTTGATTTGCGGGTATATAGTGAGGTACTCCAAGTGGTTTAAACTTGATGCGCTTTCTACAATAATTGATTGAACGATTGATTGAAAAATTAATTGATTGACTGAGTGGCTTTAGCCCAAATGTGTTTTTATAACAAATGATCATGTCTGCATAATATTATTGGGCTAAATGTTAAATTGTGAATTGAAAATTCATATTGATTAATCGAGAATTCGACTGAAAGTATTATTATGATTTCAGTATGATAAAATTGTGCACATAAATTGATAATTAACAAATCTAAATAGAAATTGATTTACATTTCAATATTATTATATTGTTATTTTCTACACCCACTAAGCAAAAATGTTCAGCGTGATGATTTTTGTCACACGCAGGTACCAGTCCTCGAGGACAATGATTTATGGAGGCCCAAACAGAGGAGACAGTGAGCATCGTGACGTATGTAAATATTTATTTTGTAATATTTTGGCATATACTAGGGATTCATTTTTGAATGTAATTAATGTAATCCTAGATTTTGGTTTATAAACACAAGAATGTTAATATTTAAGTGAATTTATTTATAATTAATTATTATTTGCTTTGATATAACTGTTAAATCGAGATAGCACCATCCATCAGGACTTTCGGGTCTCAGTGGGAGGAGGCGCTACATTCAGTGGTATCAAAGCTCTAGGTTTAAACGGTTCTAGGCTAAAAGAAAATAAGACACATATAATACATAATACAAAATTTAGTGTACATGACAAAGAATGCAGTTATGATGCTAATGCAACTTTAATTGGTACTTGTGGGTTATAAGTATGGATTCAAGTACTTGGAGGGTAATAGAGGAGGAGGTTGAGAGCCATGCTCCCTCCAGTATGCCAGAGCTGAATAACACACCTAGACTGGAAGGAGGAGAGGGCTAGGAGGCATTCTTCCAGAGGATGTCAGAGATGTTGGAAAGGATAGATGGAAATGCTCCACAGGTACCTACACCTTTGATCCACGCAAAAAGTTAGAATAAATAAATAAAGAATTAAAGCGTGAATAACTACTAGCAAGTGTACAAGACTGGATCAAGTAATATAGTGGGAGAAGGAGTATCAAACCTCGAAGATTAATTAATTACTAGGTCTGTATCAATTTTTATTATTATTTAGGTAATAATGTATGATGATAAAATTATATGGAATAATATTGAATGTGCAAAAATGAGAATTAAAAATTAATATAGAGAATGTGAAAAAATTAGAATCCACCCTAACTGTCCTAATCAATTTGTGTTCATGTTATAATAGCTATGTGAAATTTTCATAAGAATTTGACAACTTTAAATCTTTTTCAATTTAAAGAATAAAAATCCCAAATAAAGATAATAGCTCCTGCTAATTAAAGTAAATGAGGATTCAACATTACAATCATCAATTTCCCAATTAAATGATTGTCTAATGTGATTAAAATAAATTCTCTCAATCCCTTGGTGAAAAATTAATTAGCAACGCTGAATAAACACTAATGTCAAATCTGAATAAAATTAAATAACACTGCTCCCACATAAGTTATTAAATCTTATCTGAGAGCTCAAACAAATCTAGATTTCCCTATCGGGTTATTTAGATCTCTATAAACTGAATTCAATTATCTAATTCAATTTATAGTAGAAATCTCCATATGAAAAAACTCCACATAATCAACTATTTATAACATGAACCTAATAATTATTTTAGTTGATTAGGGCTTCATCTTATTTCCCACTAAAGAATTTAGAGCATAATGATGCTTAATGTAGAAAGATAATTTAAATGTGCAGGAGAAGTGATATACATACCGAAAAATAAGAATCGCATAAATGAAATAATTCAAATGAAATAAATGTTGAAGTCTTCCCTGAATTTGTTAAACAACGAAATTCCAATCGTCCACAATAATATCTTTCAGTTTATCACGATGAAATAAGAATGAACAGAAAATAAATTTTTAAAGAAATTCTAAGAGAAAACTAAAATGTTATAAGAAGAAGAGAAATGAAAAAATGGGAGAACGAAATAATTCTCTACAAGAATGAATGAATGAATTCCAATACTCACACCAAGGCCTTTTATAGAGTCCAGGGAGGAGAGAAAAGAATTTGATCTGGTGAGCAAATCTCTCAAGATCTGATGCGAAACCCCAGCCTATAAGAGACTGAAACGACACATACCCTGGTATGAAATCTAGAACAAAACACAATTTCCCAATCTTAAGGACCCTTAATTGAATCACAACTAAGAACACTTATGATGATTGATTGAAAAACATGCATAGAATAAGAATCACACAAAGTGTACTAAGAAATTAATCCCGATTCTGCTCTAAAATTTGATAAACATGTGTTTTAGAGCACATGGAAAAAGTATCATGGTAGCAATATACTCAATAGAACAGCAAGAATTAAATATAGGTGATAACAATAATTTCCGAAGCAGAACAAAGAATTTCCAAGCAAGTAACAATATAACTATATTATGGATCAGAAATTTCGACCCTAGTTTCGGATATTTTTCCAATCGAATTTGGATTTATTATCTTCTACCAAGTTGTAGTAATTTTTCTCACGAATCCAATGAATGTTGAATCATCAAAATCGGAGTTGTATATAGAGAGATATGGGCAAAAGAAACAAAATTGGCATATTGCTCAAACTAGGAAAACGAAAATAATGAGTTGTTTTCTTTTTCTTTTTTTTTTTTTTTTTTGTATTTGGAGATATATGAACCAAAAGGAATAGGTAGAAAGGATCAGCAATAAATTAAGTTTATGTTACTCAACAAAATAGAAAGCAAGAAAATAAAGGATAGTTAAGAAATTATCCCTAATCCTAGATCTGATACCAATTGATGTGGAACCCCAGCCTATAGGAGACTGAAACGACACATACCTTGGTATGAAATCTAGAACAGAACACAATTCCCTAATCTAAAGGACCCTTAAATGAATCACAACTAAGAACACTTATGATGGATTGATTGAAAAACACGCATAGAACAAGAATCACACAAAGCGTATTAACCTTATTCGGCGTGCAATAAAGAGAACCAAGCATAAACTTAGAACCCTAATTTGATATCTCAAGAACACCTCATGAAAAAGAAGAACAATATGATTTTTATTCATTCATGACCAAAAATACATATGGCTACAACCTTTTTATACCCTAAATAATGCATAAGTAAAAGACAAGAGTACCCCTAACCCTAGCCATTATGTTGGACGAATTTGGCTTATAATTTTAAGCCCAAGATGGGCTTCCAAGCCAAAGCCTAATAACTAAACATCAAATGACTATTTTAATCCAACTATTCAGAATAGTTAGATTGAGCCTCAACCTAAGGCCTAAACTACCAAAAATATGAAAGTTTCCTAAAACATAAAAACAAAAGTTTCTTAAAGGTGACAACATATCAAGTTAAAGAAACCAATGAAAATATATTATTGGAAACCAAATCTAGTTTCATTGAATGATGAGCGACACTTTGTTCTCCATCTCCCATGTAAACTTGTAAGGTCTCCACATATGGCTTCATGAATCCATTAAGAGCTTCTTTCAGCTTCTTTGCTCTCGACCTTGTAATCGGCCCTTGTGGAAGTGCTAGCTCATCTGGCTTTAAGTGAGCTATGTTACATCATTCCATCCCCCTTGAAAAGGATTCATCCTCGAATTTGAGTCAAAGTAAATGAAGATAAATAAAAAACATTAAAAGTAGCACTAACACCAAACTCACCAGGTAGATCAGTTTTATATGCATTGTCATTGATCATTTCCAACACTTGAAAAGGTCCATCTCCTCTTGCATCAAGCTTAGACTTGCGTTGATTAGGGAATCGTTCCTTTCTCATATGAATCCAAACCCAATCACCTGGTTCGAATACCACCTTCTTACGACCCCTATTAGCTTGATCAAAGTACATCTTATTTCTCTTCTCAATGTGTTCACGTGCTTTCTTGTGTATGGATTGTACCAATTTCGCCTTAGCTTTCCCATCTAAATTAGACAACTCATTCAAAGGTAAAGGAACGAAATCCAAAATAGTTAGTGGATTAAAATCATACACAATTTCAAATGGAGAATAACCTGTAGAAGAATGAATGGTACAATTATATGCAAATTCAACATGTGGTATACAATCTTCCCAAGTTTTCAAGTTCTTACCAACAGTAGCACGCAACATAGTTCCTAAGGCTCGATTCACGACTTCTATTTGTCCATCCGTTTGTGGGTGATAGGTAGTAGAAAATAAGAGCTTGGTTCCTAACTTTCCCCACAACACTCGCCAAAAGTGACCTAAGAACTTAGAATCTCTATCTGACACAATAGTCCTAGGTATACCATGCAATCAAACTACTTCCCTAAAGAAACATACCCTCGTTATATGAACCAAAAGGAATAGGCGGAATTGGCGTATTGTTCAATAATTTAGAAAAACAAGAAAAATAAAAGATAGTTAAGAAATTATCCCCAATTCTAGCTCTGATACCAATTGATGCGGAACCCTAGCCTAAGTGAGACTGAAACGACACATACCCTAGTATGAACTCTAGATTAGAACACAATTCCCCAATCTAAAGAACCCTTAATTGATCAATAACTAAGAACGCTTATGATAGATTGATTGATTAACACGCACAGAAACAAGAGTCAAACAAGCATGTACTAACCTTATTCGTCGTGCAATATCGAGAACCAAGAAAACTCTCCTTGAAAGAAGAAAAATATTCATTCAATATATGATTAATTATCTCTAAACATTATAAGTGGCCTTTATATATGGCCACAATACAATAGCTAGGGTTTCTAATAAAATTAAAGACAAAAACCTAAACTACCCTTAATGAAAAGGTCTTATCGTCAAAAACAGACAAAATTCACGACCGTGACTAAGAAAGTCGCGAGCGTGACATTGCGACATATTTTCACAAAAACTCTGGAGACTTTGTCGTGGACGCGAAACTTCAATTCGCGAGCGCAAAAATGCGCCTGGAGAAACAAAAACTTTGGATTCATACTCACGGGCGTGACCCTTCAATTCACGAGCGCGAAAAGGCTCCTGGAGAAACAGAAACTCTGGATCCATACTCGCGGGCGCGACCCTCCCATTCGCGAGCGCGACTTTTCTACTATTCACGCATGAATGGTTGGTTTTCTTCCGGATCCAATGTAACGAGCAAAACCAACCTTTGTCCACCCTCAGTAGTGAACATTCTTTCAGCACTATATTCTTCATCTTTCATATAGACTTGTAAAATCTCCATATACGGTTTTATGAATCTGTTAGAAGCTTTTTTCAATTCTTTTGCCCTTGACCTTGTAATCGGCCCTTGTGGAAGTGTTAGCTCATGAAGTGTTAGCTCATCTAGCTTTAAGTAGTGAACTAAGCTACATGGGCTTGGAAGCCCATCTTAGGCTTAAAATTATAAGCCAAATTCGTCCAACATGATGGGCTAGGGTTAGGGGTACTCTTGTCTTTTACTTATGCATTATTTAGGGTATAAAAAGGTGGCAGCCGTATGTATTTTTGGTCATGAATGAATAAAAATCATACTATTCTTCTTTTTCAAGAGGTGTTCTTGAGATATCAAATTAGGGTTCTAAGTTTATGCTTGGTTCTCTTTATTGCATGCCGAATAAGGTTAATACGCTTTGTGTGATTCTTGTTCTGTGCATGTTTTTCAATCAATCCACCATAAGTGTTCTTAGTTGCGATTCAATTAAGGGTCCTTTAGATTGGGGGTTTGTGATATGTTCTAGATTTCATACTAGGGTATGTGTCGTTTCAGTCTCCTATAGGCTGGGGTTCCACATCAATTCAAGATCAGATATGATTGCCGCTGGAGATAGGAGATTTGGTCAAAGAAATCTTTCGAGATCATATTTGATTTCCGCTAGAGATAGGAGATTTGGTCAAAGAAATCTCTCGAGATCAGATTCGATTTTCGCTGGAGATAGGAGATTTGGTCAAAGTTGGCTTCAAGGCTGGTGGCTTTCCATAGTAGGCCGGCATAAGGCTGGCGGCTTTCAGGAGATAGGCCGGCGGCCTTTAAGAGATAGGTCGATGGCTTTTAGGAGATAGGCCGGCAGCCTTCAAGTTGTAGGCCGGCCTAGGGCCAGCGCCCTTCTTTGGTTCCCTTTTGTTTGTTCTTTGATTTTGCAAAAACTCCTCCGATTTACTTGAATTTGCCTTTTAGGTCGTTAAGTACCAATTTCTTATATTTTCTTATGATATTAATATACATTTAGTTCAATTTCAGAAAGAAAATATAAGTAAAATATGATCTTATCAACATCCCCACACTTGAACTTTTGCTTGTCCTCAAGCAAAGTACGCAAAGATGAACAGTGAAATCTATCATTGAACTTCTAGTGCCCATAGCTCCAACCACACTGAAACTTGTAACTGGAATCTAGTTGAAATTTATCAGTTAATCGAAATAAAACAGACTATTAATTCCAATGTTTAGCCATTGAATTTTTACTTCAAAAGAAAAAAAAAATCTTAGTTCAGAAGGAAAAACATTCATTCAAACTTCATAGAATATTAGCAAGTATAAGCTCTCTTAATTTTTCTTTCTAAAAAGGACAACAAAAAGTGAAAGCATATGGTATCCATTTTTACCTAGAATTTTCCCCTCTAATTTAGTTTTATTTTTACTTATCATTCAATATCTAATTTGCCTTTAATTGACAGCGGAGTCAAACTTTACTCTTTTGAGGGACTAAAGCCTACTCATGTCAACCTGACCTTTTTTTTCCGCCCTTCTCATTATTGTGAGTTCATTGAGTCGGCACATCCCGGGCTCATCACCCAAGTGACCAAGTTTTACAGGACCCCAACTAACTCTTCCTCACACTAACATTCAAGATTGGATACTCTTAACTCACTTACCCGAGTCATTGGAGTAAAGGCTTTAATTGCCTTAAACTGTAGCGTCCCTCTCGCCGAGATCTGAAGATTTCGACAGGCAGCGCTACCTTTCTTCTTAATTTTTTTTTACAGTTGTATTAAAATATGAGCAAGCATATAAAATAATGATAACAAAATAAATTCGCTTAATATTAACGTTCTTATATTTACATACCCAAAATATAAAGTCGCATTATTTACATTAATTACATTATGAAATTTAAGTCCCTAGTACATGCCAAAATATTAAAAAAATATTTACATACTTCACGATGCTCACTGTCACGTCCTTGTGTGGCCTCCGCAAATCACAGCCTCCGAGGACTGGTACCTGTGTGTGGCAAAAACCAACACGTTGAGCATTTTTGCTCAGTGGGTGTAGATAATAATAATAAAACAACATTCAATGTAAATAGTTTCCATTCAAGTTATTCGTCGATAATTTATGTGGACTATTTCATTCATCAAATTCTAATAATATTTTCAGAATATCTCAATCGTATAAATAATTATTTTCAATTCATAATACAATACACAATTTATTTCTCAGTTCCACATTTATTTCTTTTCACAATTTCACGTTTATTTCATTTCACAATTTCATATTTATTTCATTTCATATTTAGCCCAAGAATATTATGTAAATACGATCATCA
>CAOGCB010358982.1:0-19754 GCA_948266635.1 Cnidoscolus chayamansa | reverse complement strand
CACTAAAGTACATTGGGGTCAATATTACCATTTGTAGTCCATTATGTGTGATTATACGTCACCGAAAAAATGCATCTTCATTATGTTCAAATTATATCAAAATGATAATTCCATGTGTTTGTGTATGCATATACATAATTTGACACAATTTCAGGTCATTTTAAAGTCAAATGCAATATTTCTTACCATTTGCACTTTTCATGCCCAACCTTGCTAATACAACTTTTTGATAATTATCATTTTTATTATAGTTGTAACACCCTCAACCCGAATTATGATTAACCTAGATGGAGTGTGCACTTCTGGTTACTATTATCCAATTTATCCATTCATAGCAAGAGATTATCTATTTATACAATACTAAAAATATTTCATTATATAAATATGTTCTTACATTGTGGTTTACTACCTATTACATATGTTAGCTACTCCCGAGTTTACTACTTTTCCAAATACTATACATGCCATAAGCTAAGTCAATAAATCTAATAGCAGAAATAAACCAGCTATATCGCGTTCTTGGACTGTAGATCTTCTGGATAACCAGCTCTTCTAGTCTTTCGGTTCAAAACCTGCGTGTGGTAAGAACCAACAAGCTGAGTATATTTTGCTCAGTGGGTATACATATAGAAATAACGTGTATTGATCATAAGATAATTTAACATATAACTTCAACACATTAATCAAATCATATAAATAAAACTATACCAGTTAATGAACATGTCTTGCCAATTCATTTATTACTACTCAAAATTATACCAACATTTAAGACCTAAGCATATCAAGTAGGATCGACTAATAGTTATAGGAATCACCAGTTTAAATATGGAGGGCGTATCAACCAGTCCATGTGGGGTACCAAATCTGTAACCCCGTATAACTATTTTGAAATGCAAGATAAGACAACTATTGTTTCTATGACATGTCATACCTCTAATATATCTTTAGGTTCCTGACACAATTAACCAGGCCGTATATATATATATATATATATATATATATATAATCTACAATTTCTTCCTTTACCATGACATACATTATATCAATACTGAGTCATCATATACATTACATGCAACCCGAGTGATTTATTGTTTATCATAGTCCATTGCTCTTTTACGGCTACATACATCAGAACGTATGATACCTTTTTGTTTATCATGTTCCATTATAATACGGCTACAGCAGCCATTATTGTTTTCTCTAGAAACATTCTTGTTAATCATATTCCACTTTATTAAGGTTGCCACAAATTAGCATGTTTTATGTTCATACTCATATTTATATTTTCATCCAGTGAACATTTCTCTATATCACACCCTTCCTTTACCGCACTAGTAATTAACCCACTTTAGTAAGGGCCATTTATACTTTATCCCAATTATACCGTGATACAACCTAATACACCTCTCATCCGAGTCATCCTAACTATCTATCAATTTACCCAAGACATCTCGAACCATGACAATATTATTATTATTATTATTATACCAGTATTTTAAACTTAACCCATTCTAGCCCTTTTTATTCCATATTACATACCCATGCATATTTAGCAATACATTCAGTAAACTCTTACTTAATTTACCTTTTACACCATCTTTAAATATCTTTAATATGTTTACCCCTATTCCAAATCAATATATATATATATATATATATATGCAAAAGAAGAACCTACTGTTTAGTTCATATAATTATATCTATGTTTTGTAAATTCACTCAGTCACCTCGTTAGTATCTTGCATGCATTTCCCACATATCATTTTTCTACTATCCATATTATGCATGCGACCTCTATCATCTTCTACCATTTATATATCACCTAACTTATTTTACCAAATATAGCACCTAACCTGGATATGTAGTTCCCTTTTTCTCTTCCTTTCCTCTTTTCTTCTTCTTGAATTCTGCCTGCCTTGTCAAATAGCTACTCTTTTCTTCCTCCTCCCTTGTCCAAATCCATGTATGGTTTCTTCTTCTCCACCGTAGCTTCTCCTAAGATTCTCCAAGCTAGCCACACCAAAATCTTCTTAATCTCTTCCTTCTCAAATGCTCTTAACTTAAAAACTACTCTTTATAACTCGAAACTTCAAGCAAGTCTCTCTTTTCACTTTTTGTAACTATGAAAGTAATACCTTTCTTAAGCTTAAATACTACTTCTTGCATGTCATCTCTTGCCTACTCAAGACACATGTCCTTTTTAGGTTTAATGTTTATGCCACTAGTCATATTCTCTTGGACAGATGGCACTTTATAAACTAAGACCCTTATTTATTATCCACTAACTCATATTTTAATCATTTTATCCTTCCTCGATTAAAATAAATGGGTCATTATACTTTTCCTTTCATCTTTCTTCCTTTATCAAATCGATACATTCATTCTTCTTCCTTTTAGACCGATACTCTATTATGTCCCTTGTCTTTCTATCGTGTTCAATGGACCATCCTTATTTCATTCTCCATGAATCGAGCTTTCAACATTCATATTAACTGAGTTACAATCCAAGTTTAACCGAGCCATCCTTATCTCTCCCTCATTAAGCGGTAATACTAATTTATCCAACGAAGTCATTCTTCTCTCTTTTGTGACTCATCCCTTATTTCTCCATCTTATATCCGAGACATATTCTCTATTAAATCGAGACATGTATGTCCCCTCCTTATTTCTACTGCGATACATATCTTGACCAATTTATAATCTAGTCTTCTCGACCATATCACATTCTCTATCACTGTTAATATTTTCCTACTTAATTTATTATTTTATTTATTACTCTAGTAAATTTATTCTTAATATAACATACTTCTTCATTCATTAAAAAACTATGCATGATAATCTAGATTACAGAAAATAAGATGTTACAATAGCCATTTATACCAATCATAGATCATTTATGCAAGTCTTTTAGGCATATATAATCAAAGATCATCAAGCATATGAGCATGTTCAAAATAGGCGAGCAACATGCCAATATATCAAATTGCATGCAAAACACAAATATTTGCACCATTTCGAGCAAAACTCGACTCTTGACCGGATTAGGTCAATATTACCATATCATTTAACATGTTAACAATTTTTTTACACAAACATAACACGATTTTCCATTTAGGGCAGCAACCTTTACCAGTTTTAAACCATGTTTGCAATCATATAAAATTTTATACACAACTTAAAAAATATGGTTTAATAGAGTTATTGAAATGGTGAAATTTTAGGTTAAGATACCAAGTTTAACTATTGTCAAAGTGTGTGTGTGTTAAAATACTTAGTTGTTTTGTTTGGTAAATTATTTTGAACATGGCTGGATATACTAATGAGATATTTGAAGTCTGTAAATGTAAAAGAGTAGTATCAAGTTAGGGTATAATTGGACCAAAAATAGAAGTAAGCTTAAGTTAGCATAATTATAACATGTATGTGTAAGCAGCATGCAAATAGGTCAAAATATATGCAACACACAAATATTTGCACCATTTCATGCAAAACTCGACTCTTTACCCGATTAGGTCAATATTACCATACCATTTAACATGTCAATAATTTTTTTACACAAATATAATATGATTCTCCATTTAGGGTAACAACCTTTACCATTATTAAATCATGTTTGCAATCATATAAAATTGTTACAAACATAGTTTAATAATGGTAAAGGTTATTGCCCTAAATGGAGAATCATATTATGTTTGTGTAAAAAAATTTTGGCATGTTAAATGGTATGATAATATTGACCTAATTGGGTAAAGAGTCGAGTGTTGCATGAAATGGTGCAAATATTTGTGTGTTGTGTATATTTTGACCTATTGGCATGTTGTTTACACATAAAATTTTATATGATTCCAAACATGGTTGAATAATGGTAAAGTTTGTTGCTCTAAATGGAGAATCGTGTTATGTTTGTTTAAAAAATTATTGGCAACTTAAATGGTATGGTAATATTGACCTAATAAGGTAAAGAGTCGAGTTTTGCATGAAATGGTACATATATTTGTGTGTTGCATATATTTTGACCTATTAGCGTGTTGCTTACACATATATGTTACAAATATACTAACTTTATCTTACTTCCGTTTTTGGTCTGGTTATGATTATCCTAACTTAGCATTATTCTTTTACATATTTATAGACTTCAAATATCTCATTAGTACATCTAGCTATGTTCAAAATAATTTACCAAATAAAAAACCAAGTATTTCAACACACCTCACTCGCACACTTTAACAATACCTAAACTTGGTACCTTAACCTAAAATTGCACCATTCCAATAGCTCCTTTAATTTATACAGAATATGTTAGATATATTTAGGTCACTTAGACATAAAAAACAACTTAAAAATCATCCTCCAACTTGACCTAATTTCGGAAAGAAAACATAATTTACCAAACCAATAATTTTTGTTAACAATTTCAGCATGTGTTCACTTCTAATCAAATTTATTCATTATACCCATCATATAAATTGAAGTTTGAGCAAGTTAAACACGAAATCTAAGGTGTCATTCAACCTGTAAATCAGTTGGAACATAACTCACTTCTAATCAAATTTATTCATCATACCCATCATATAAATTGAAGTTTGAGCAAGTTAAACATGAAATCTAAGGTGTTATTCAACCTCCAAAATCAGTTGGAACATAACTAAACCAATTAAAACATAAAACACAATCAAACAAGCCATATGCTACAACTTATGTCCAAACAATATCCTATTTTCGTTTCTACACCAAAATCTAATTCAAGCTAATAAAAAACATGATTTACTTTGATTTTTATTCACCTTGCCATATACTCTTCATTAATATGTTAGAAAGAAATTTTAGGTTCTAGGACACTTGAAAACCTAGTCGAAAATTAGATTTGCAAGCTTTGGTTGATAGTTGCCTATGATAGCAGGCTAGGTGCAATTTCGGCCAAGATGAGAGATGAAGAAGCTTCATCCTATTTCTACTAGTTCACCACTCTTTTACACTCTCTTTAATACCTTTAGGCAAATTTAAGGCTAAGATTTATTTTGCTTCTTAAACTTTTGGTATTTCAACATTAACATAGCTTTTTATATTTCTACATTACACCACTACTTAATTTTTTTGTAAATTGACCTAATAAATTTTGTTTTTATATTATTCAATTCCTTTTCATGTATATGAAGGTTCTTTTCATAAAATTACACTCCTACCCCTATGTACGGAAGCAATTTTGCCACTTAGTATATTTTGCCCTTGTTAGATTTTATATGGTAAATTTAATTGGAATTGAGTAATATAAAGACAAAATTTATTAGTTCAATTTACAACTTAATGAACTTCTAAAAACAATTTTTTTAAACAACAACTTTTTTTAGTTAATCAAAGCAATACAAATAAAGTAACTTTCAAAAGTAAAAGATAGAGTTAGGAGAAATCAAACACATTAATTTTATAGTGGTTCAATAATGCAGCCTCATCCACTCTTCTCAAGCTTCCTCTTGAGATTTTCAATCCACTAAGGTCTCTTTCTCTAGGCAAGAGATAAGCCAATTACAATCTCTAAGCTTTTCGGGCGCTTAGTGAACCCTAACAAGTTTGATGTACCCTCAAACTTTTTTAAGCTTACAAGGTGCTTAACAACCTCTTCCAAGTGATGTACCCTCACTTAGACTAAACTCAAGTAGGTTTAGAAAACTGAAATAATCACTCTCTTACATAGAATTACAAATGAATGAGCTATAAAGAAGAGAGGAGATCTACCAATGAAGCACAAGTAAATTGAATGAAAGCTTTGAAAGTAAGGCTTTTAAATTGCTCAAAGATGTGGCAGTTTCATTAGTTGCAAAGTGGAGTAAATTCTTGCTTATATATGTGAGATTAAAGCCTCAAGTTTTATGTTTTAAAATGTGACCAACGGCTAGTTTTTTAGCCATTGCAAATGTGTAGTCTAAAATTAGTTAGGCTCATTCTAAAATTAACTTGCTAAAAAAATAACATCATGCAAAAAGTTGTTTGTTAATTTTAAAAGTAGTTTGATAATTTTGAAAGTAGCTTACTAATTTTGAAAGTAGCTTACTAATTTTGAAAGTAGCTTGCTAATTTTGATAGTAGCTTGCTAATTTTGATAGTAGTTTGCTAATTTCAGTTAGTTGTTTAAAAACTAGTTAGCTAGTTCTAAACTTAGTTTGCTAATTTTAACTCTTGAGCTAAAATTAGGTAGCTAATTATAGTATTTTTAAAACTGGTTACAGTTTTAAAACTAAGTTCATAAATAGTTTTGGATCATTTTTAATTACTGAACATGGGATATTTCATTGGCATATCTAACTCTCAATTCTCTTACATTTGCCTTATAAGAGGAGAGTTAACTTCATCTTCTTCACTTTGTCTTCACATCTGGTTATCTAGACTTTCTTTATTGATGCAGTTGCCTTCCATTCCTGATAATTCTCTTTCTGTGATATGAAGTGCTTGAATAATCATTTGTTTAATTACATTAAGTTTTTTCATCATCAAAATCAAGTCTTCTCCTTATGGGGTCAACAATCTCCCCTTTTTTGGTGATAATAAACTCAATGTTTCCAAAAAAATATACAGTATTATCACTATCAACTATACATGAATTAAATGAAATGCTCCCCCTGTGTATGTGCATATTTATCAAGTTCCCCCTGAATCAAATATCTTGAATACTTGTGATTTTTATCAGTTTTCATATGAGGATTAGTATCTCAATTTTAAGTCATCAACAGTATCATTCATCATAAAATTACCATGTTATTTCACAAAACATATCATTTCATAAAAGAAAACTTGTCACAAATAGTTTAATAGTAGTCCAACAAACACATAAACAACATAAAAGTTTAGCTACTATCCAACAAACACATAAACAACACAAATATCAATAAATAAGGACTAATTTCTCAAAATACTAATCCTAGGACACTTACAAGATCTCCCCCTTCTTTTCATCACTCAAAAAAGGAGAGAATACAACAACAATAAAAAACATCAGTCCTAATAAAATGACACAATATTAAGTATCCAATAGCTTCTCTTCACTTCTTGACTCCCCTAGTTTGGCAATTTCTATCTTAAGACCATGTCTGCCACTTCTTCTCAATGATCTAATAGGTTTAGGGGCTTTTGGTGGCTTGACAACTTTAGGTGGCTTGGCAGCTTGGATAGGTATGGATGGCTCAATGTATGAATCAGGAGTTGGTTGAGGTTTGACTGATTTTCTAGTACTACTCTTGTAAGGCCAAGAATTTTCCTTTGTTGAGGCTGAGGTGGTAAGACAAATTGAGGGGCTTCAGGTTCAGGCTCACTAGCAGTCTGTTCTTCCAATTTTGAATCACTGTCATGTTATGGAGAGGACTCCAAGTGATGTGATGGTTCAGATGCTAGTGTATACCTTTTTATAGGTTTTGTGCAGATTCTTGTTATATTTTATGAGTAGGCTCTTCAAGTTCAGAAGTAGGAGGTGTAATATCAATAGTAGGTGCTGGCTCTTGTCCTTGTTGAAGAATATAATCACCTTTTATAGGAAAACTACCAGCAACAATAGTTTGAAGGAATGCCAATATCTCTTCTTCATTCTGTCCTAAGTCCATATGTTCAGGAATTTCTTCTTAGTCTACCTCAGTGTGCTCGTGAGGTTGATTCTGACCAATTATCATATCAATCTTTCTTTCAATTCTATCAAGTTGAATTAATAATCTCTGATTAGCTAAATCCTTATGCTTTAGAGCTTTCGTTTGCAACCTAATGGCTATTTCTAATGAATCCATGACGACTTTGGCAGTGCTCTAAATGGTTTTCATCATTTCTAGATTTCTGTCATGAAGCTCCTTTGCCAATTCATCTTTTCCATCTTCACTTTCTTTTTTCCTTTTCCATCCCTTTGCTCCTTTTTGAACTTTTTGACTTTGTTCTCTCTTTTCTAGAGTTCTCCACTTTCTCATTCTTTTACTTCTTCTATTCTCCTTCCTTAGAGCTATATAGGTTTCCTTAATTACTAGAAGTTGGGTGCCAATTCTCTCCTTTTTTAGATTCACTCTAAGTTTTTCAAATAGGAGAGTGAGGAATATTCCATAAAGTAGGCTCCTAACTGATGAACTCCTAATGATACAGTTGAAGATTAAAAAGGCAAGGTTTAGGGGTTTCTTTTTTAATCAAATGCCACAAGATGCACCAATGCAACTTGTTAAAATATGAGTGGCTTCCATTCATGGGATACAAGAAGTAGATGATGATGGAGTGTAGGATTTTAATTTGTTAAAGAAAGTTGTTCATGCTCAGGTTTTCTTGTTCATCATCTAGTTCAAGAAATACTAACTCTCTAAAATTAGATTCATTGTATCCTTTTAATCTATTCACATCCTTAAAAGATCTAATTTGACTCCCTTTAATAGGTACTCCTAAGGCTTCTCCTAATTGGGGTATGGATACAATATGCTCTACTCCTTTCAAAACTACCTTAAACTTTTCATCGTTTTCAATTGTTTCAAGAGTTCTATAGAACTCCTAGAGTAAATCAGGGTAGTAGTTCTTCTTGATTCTAACTAGTTCTCCCCATCCCTATGCTTTAAACAACTCAATCAACTCAAACTCAAGGTTTTCAAAAGCAGACTAGAGTATGTACCTTAGGTAAACAATGGTCTCATAGGCCTTGTTGATGAACAACTTTTACTTTCTTTGATGAAGGTTTGACTGGTTCTGAGATTATAATTCCTCCACTTTTTCTTTTCAAACTTTCTAGTGGAATGTCAGATTTAGAGGTTCCAAATGAACTACTTTGTTGTACGATTTCTTTCCCTTTACCACCTACAACCGGTATCTTCATTCTGACCATGGCTTTTTGAAATTTTCTTAGAGAGGTGTCAAAATCAGTTTATGTTGTGTGAGGATTTAGGATTTCTAAGATGATAGTGTTTTAAAGATGAGGCCTTTTGTGTTTATCTTTCTGGTTTATAACTGGTGGGAGTTAAGGATTGAGGAAAGGGACAATTAAGATGATGGAGGTTATAAAAATTAGAGAGACCAATAGGTTTTCAAATTTTAGAATCATTTTTAGATAGGCATGAATACTTATTCCCGCTTAATGAGATGATGAAGAGGAAATTTCAAAAATAACCTCGACTTTTAAATGTTATGCATGTTAAATGTAAACATTACTAAGGTCATTTCATCCGAAACACACCATTTCATTTAAGAAGGTGCTTTTGCTAAGGGACTCAATTAAGACCAGAACTAGTAAGGTAATTTTAAGCACTGCTTTGTTAAAATTATTCTGATCTCAGAAATTAGTTAGTTATTTTCGAAATCATATGAAACCTTTCTCACAGCAGATCATTTAACTATCAAACATTCATATTCATATAAACTATCAGAAATGATTAAGGAAAGTAGAGAGATATTATTGGCTAGAAATTTTCAGTTTTAGCAAACCAAAAAGAATTGCAGAATTATGATTGTTGCTATCTACCCGCAAGTATACGGATCGCAAATGTAGTAATAAAATATCGTTCCCACGAGGAACGGGTTATTTCCACATATTACTTATTTTTATGTCGTGTTTGCAATAATATGATAATTTGATAACAAGTTGTCTAATTCCAATAAGAAATTGAAACAATAATTATTATCCTAAGTTATATTCAGAAATACAGCAACTCAAGTAACATTGGATCATGCCTTTTTAGAGTTTTTCCCTTAATCAAAACTCGGTTTTTAGGAATTTAATGTTCTTAAATGCATTCAATAAGTTTTAATCAACCTCTCGGCCTGTATTAAAAATATGTAGTACATCTACTTCTAGATATAATCAATTCCTTACTTTAACAAGAAATTAATCTAAAACTTGTCTTTTGATTATTACAACAAGCTAGTGTTAATTCCTATCACAATAAGTTAAATATTCTTCATGCACTTTATTTTAATCATTATCATGCTTGAAATAAATGTTATACTATTGAGATGGAAGAGTTAATTTCCTTCTAAGAACAACCAATCCATTAATAATAAAAATGAAAATTCAATAATATAACTTTAAGAATCATTTTATTCATAAAAATCCACATTCACAATGCTAGTCTTGACAAGAGTAGTAAAGTACAACAAACAAGAGATCTTAATGAACAAGAAGAAATTAACAAAAAGAGCAATCACTTCTCGCCTCTATGAGGGCGTCACACCTCGAGGAATCTCTTGATTTGTTGCTGGACTTGATCACTAGAAGGACTCTCGCCTCTTCTGGAAAATATGCTTTGAGTTCTTGCTGTCTCTGTTTCTGGTATATTTATGATTTTTTTGGTAATTTTTCTATATCTATCTTGCTTCCTTGGATGTGAATTTATAGAAGATTGATGTTTGGAAGTTGTAGAGCAGTTGGTGGATCAGTTGGAATCGGTTCTGGCCGGTTTTAGCAACTGTCACCGAATGAAAACCTTGAAGCAACATGACTCCTCGACCAACCTTCAATTCTGCAACTGTTGGATACCGTGTCGCGACCGTGCAAATGGAAGTCGCGATCGCGAATTGGTCACAAAAGCTATTGTCTCATTTCTGGCAAAGTCGCGACCGTGAAGCCTAAAGTTGCGCTAGCAACCTTCTTGCTAGAGTTACTGCCTCGGCTGGTTTCAATTCGCGACCATGAGGAATTCAAGTCGCGCTCGCGACTTGTTTATGAGTTGCTCATTTGGCCCAAAAATTCACCCTTTCAATCCACTTTTTGCTTGATTTTCATATTCCAAGGCTTGACTTTATTCCTGCAAGTTATCTAACCCAAAAGTACACAAAAACAAGTAAAACATAACACAAACATATAAAATCACACAAATTAACATAATGAAATATGCTACTTTGGCAATGCCATCATGGAGCATGTCTTAGTCATGGAACATGTCTCGGTCATGGAACATATCTTGGTCATGGAACATATCTCGGTCATGGGAGGATGAGTGAATGATGCGGAAACCTAGCCTGAATAGACAAAACCCCTTTAGCATAACCCTGATACCCAAACAGGAATAAGAATTCAAACCCCCAATCTAGAATACCCTATATTGAACAAGCAATAAGAACATTTATAATGGATTGATTATCACAAAAAGAATCAGATTCAAATATGCATATAGAAACACATAGCCTAACATGATTTCTTGATGCAAGGTTGATATCAAGAAACCCTCTTAAATATCAAAGGAAGAATAGAAACTTTGCAAAGCAAAATTTTGAAATTCTCATTAATAATATTGATAATGTAATGTTACAATGATAAAATAAGGTATTTATACTAAATCCTAACCCTAAACTGCCAACCCTAACCCTAGGCGGCCAAAATCCCTACAAAACAATCCAAAACATGAAGTTTTAAACCTATTCTAAGCCAAACTCGAAATAGAAAGGTTGTTTACAAAGTCCATTAAAAATCCTATCTAAAACAGAAGTTTACAAGTCCAAGAAAGGTCCATCCAAGCCTTCCCCAAAGGCCCATAGCTCAGAAAGCCCAATAATCCTTAAAACAAAGAAATACCTAAATACCTAAAGGTTGCCCAAAGTATAAAGTATCTTAATTATTCATTACAAATTAAAAAAAAAAAACACAAATAAAAACTTTTGAAACCCATTGGTGACATTCGGCCAAGGGTGGATAGATTGCTCTCCATGAGTTCCAACATCGGGATGAACTTGCAAAGCTTCAATGTAAGGTTGCAAGAACCCTTGCCATGCTTGCTTGAGTTGCTTGGATCTTTATCTTGTCATAGGTCCTTGAGGCAATACCAGCTCATGATCTTGATTCCTCCTAAGTGTGGTTGTGCTCATATCATCCCCTCCACCTTCGAAAGGATTCGTCCTCGAATCTGAATCAAAATCAAAAGGATTTGTTAGAAATATTAAAGGTTGTACTAACACCATACTCACTTGGAAGATCAATCTTGTATGCATTGTCATTGATTCGTTCCAAGACTTGGAATGGCCCATCTCTACGTGCATCCAATTTGGATTTCCTTTGGTTAGGAAACCTCTCTTTTCGCATATGGACCCAAACCCAATCACCAGGTTCAAAAATGATAGCTTTGCGACCCTTATTGTCCTATTTTGCATACATCTTGTTTTTCTTCTCAATACGTTCACGTGCCTTATTGTGTATTGCCTTAACCAAATTAGTGTTTTATTTTCCATCTATATTAGACAACTCATGCAACGGTAAAGGCGTCGAATCCAAAACAGGTAGTGGATTAAAACCATACACAATTTCAAATGGAGAGAAACCTATAGCAGTATGTATAACATGATTATATGCAAACTCAACAATTGGCAAACCTTCTTTCCAAGTTCTCAAACATGATTCCTACTATCCTATTGATGACCTCATTTGGCCATCCATTTTGGGGTGACAAGTAGTAGAATAAACAAGCTTAGTGCCTAACTTTCCCCAAAGGACATGCCAAAAATGGCGAAGGAACTTAGTGTCCCAATCTAAAACTATGGTCTTAGGTATACCATGCAATCAGACATCCTCTCTAAAGAACAAATAAGCTATGTTTATTGCATCATCTGTCTTGTGGCATGTAAAAAAATGTACCATTTCCCTAAATCTATCCACAATAACAAACACATTATCTTTACCCCTCTTTGTCCTAGGCAACCCAATAATAAAGTCCATACTAATATCAGTCCATGGTTCTACGGGAGCGAGCAAAGGAGTATACAACCCATGTGTCGGAGATTTAGACTTAGGCTGCCTACATGCTATGTATTGTACACATACTTTCTCTACTAATTTTTGTAGTGAGGCTAATAAAAGTGTTCATTTAACATGTCTAAAGTCTTTTTCACGCCAAAAAGCCCCATTAGTTCTCCATTATGTGACTCCCAAATAAGTAATTCACGCACTGAACATATTGGTATGCACTATTGTTTTCCCTTAAAAAGAAACCCATCATGCAAGTAAAACTTATTAAAATCACCATGTTCACATGCCATAAACACACCAGCAAATTTAGAATCATTGGCTTACAAATCTTTCAAATGCTCAAATCTTAATAACTTAGAACTAAGCATGGAAATCAAAATGTACCTTCTTGAAAATGCATCAACTACCACATTCTATTTACCTTGCTTGTATTTGATCACATATGGAAACATCTCCAAAAATTCTACCCATTTCGCATGCCTCCTATTCAGCTTACCTTCCCCCTTCAAATACTTAAGTGATTGGTGATCATTATGTATAACAAACTCATTGGGCAGCAAGTAGTGTTCCCACACCGCCAAAGCTTGAATTAAGGCATATAGCTCCTTGTCATAAGTAGAATACCTCAACATTGCTCCATTTAGCTTTTCACTGAAGAAAGCTATGGGTAAGCCTTTCTGCATAAGAACAACACCTATACCAATCCCAGAAGCATCTCATTCTATTTCAAAAGTCTTAGTAAAATCAGGCTATCTCAAAACATGTGCAGTACATAATTTATCTTTCAAAGTTCTAAAAGCTAACTCCTATTCATCACCCCATTTAAATCTCACAGACTTTTTGATTATCTCATTTAGAGGTGCAGCAATTGTACTAAAATCTTTAACAAATATCCTAGAGCAGCTTGCTAAACCATGAAAAGATCTCACCTCACTAGTTGTTTTAGGTGTTGGCCACTCTTGAATGGCCTTCACCTTTTCCAAATCAACTTCAACCCCACATCCATTCACAACAAATCCCAAGAAAACAACTTTATCAACACAAAAAGTACATTTTTTCAAATTAGCATACAATTGTTATTCCCTAAGAACAACCAACACTAGTCTAACATGCACAATATGTTCATCTAGGTTTTTGCTATAAATAAGAATGTCATCCAAGTAAACAATAACAAATTTACCAAGGAACTCACGTAAGACATGGTTCATTAATCTCATAAAAGTTCTAGGGGCGTTTGTCAACCCAAAGGGCATGATCAACCACTCATACAAACCATACTTAGTCTTAAAAGCAGTTTCCATTCATGGCCTAATTTCATTCTAATATGATGATAACCACTTTTCAAGTCAATCTTAGTAAAAATAATTGCACCATTCAACTCTTTAAGCATATCATCTAATCTAGGAATGGGATGGTGATACTTCACTGTGATTTTGTTGACCGCTCGACAATCGACACACATCCTCATTGTGCTGTCCTTTTTGGGTACCAATAGTAATGGTACGAAACATGGGCTCAAGCTCTCCCTTATGTGCCCCTTTGCCAATAGCTCCTTCACTTGCCTTCGCAACTCCTTTGTCTCCTTGGGGTTGCTACGGTACACGGGTTTGTTTGGAATTTGTGCACCGGGCATGAAGTCAATCTGATGTTCAATCCCACGGATAGGTGGTAAACCTTTTGGAATTTCATCAGGAAAGACATCCTCCTAATCTTGCAACAACTTAGAGAAATCACTAGGCAAACTTGGATTAAGGTCAGTGTTAGTAAAATAAATGTCACAAGCTTCCCTATATCTTAAAAGAACTAAGGAGCTCTTCCTTAAGTATGCACTTCTCACTTTCGCTCTTTAGCGTAAAAGGAATATTTGCTGAAATTCTCACTCTGCTCACTCGATTCTCCTTTTACCTCAACACACATTAACTTCTTCTCTTTGGCACTACTCTCTTTCTTTTTCTCACTAGTGCCTTCACTCACCTTTGGGGTTGTTTTAGACTTTTTTCCACTCACACCCTCTTCTCTCTCAGTCTTTTTCATTGGCTTACTTCCCTGAACCCCTTTAGTAGATTCTTTGATTTTCAATTGATCTGCATAAACTTCTTTTGGTGATAATGGAGCAAGTACATGTTTTTGATCAAGAAAAGCAAATACATGTCTATTCCTAAATCCATCATGCCATGCACATCTATCATACTGCCATGGCCTACCTAATAAAATATGACCAGCTTGCATGGGAACAACATCGCAAGTGACATCAACATATTTACCAATGGAAAAAGGAACTCTAACACGCCTACCCACTTACACCTCTCCACAATCACTCAACCATTTTGCTTATATGGGAATGGATGTTTTCCAATTTTAAGGCCAAGTTTATCAACAAGTAATGTACTGGCACAATTAACACAACTACCCCTATCTATGATCATGCTATAAACCTTCCCACCTATTAGACATCTTGTGTGGAATATGTTTTCTCGCTGTTCTAAACCCTCATCTTTTACATTTAAGTTCAATGCACATAAAATAACTAAGGATAAGGGTACTCTACATTTTCCTCATCTACATAATAACGGTCTTCTAATGGTGGCATTTCATTATCAGAATAAGATTTGAAGACTATTTCATCTCCCCTAATAATTGTGGCCTTCTTATTAACGCACTCATTGGCATAATGATCATGCCCCTTACATTTAAAACATTAAATATCTCTAGTTCTAGTAGATTTAGGGGCTGTCACATCTTTACCTTGATTATTAGAAATGTCTTTAGAAGGGAATGTACCTTTTTAAGGTGGAGACCTATCAAACTTTGGCGGGGCAGCCTTGCTACTCCATTTAGAACCCCATTTTGAGTTGGAGCTTGAAATTAGCTTATTGGTTGTCCACTTTTACTTGTGTTGCTTCTCCACTTTAATGGCAATGTTTATGAAATCCTCAAGGTCAACGTATGGATACAACTCCTCCACATTAGCAATGTTTCAATTTAGACCATCTAAAAACTGTGCCATACTCTGGTCTTCATCCTCCGTAAGACTCGCCTTGATCATTAATGTTTCCATCTCCTTACTATATTCATCAAATGATTTAGACCGACCCTTGTGTAAGTCTTTGTAATTGGTGATGTACCCCCTGATAGTAGTAAGTAGGAACATACTTCTTCCTCATCACACATTTCATCTCCTCCCAAGTAACAATGGGTGGTTCACGGTTTCTCCTTTTATTCCTGTCCATTTCATTCCACCAAACCAAAGCATAACCAGAAAACTCAAGAGCAGCGAGTTGTACCTTTTTCTCTTTAGAATAGTTGTGATAGTTGAATATCATCTCAATTTTCTGCTCCCACTTCAGGAATGAATCAACATCATTCTTGCCACTAAAAGGTGGAATCTTCACCTTAATGGAACTCAGGCTGTTGTCCACTTATGGGCTTCTTTCCCTATACCTTCTTGCTTGGTTCATGGTAGACTGAGCATCCTCCTCCTCATAATCTTCATCCATAAGTTTTGACTTTCCCTTGGAAGCATTCTCAAAGCTCTCGATTCTTCTATTTAGTTTAGCAAATTCGCTTATGAAGGCTTTGTACATCACATTAAGGTCCATTTGAGGCCTTTCTAAGTCACCATGCTCTTGGTCACTCATTTTAAAAGTAAGAAATACAAATAGAAAGTTTACACTCTGCGCACTTATGTTTCCTCTCAAAACACTCACTTGATATATCAAGATTGCACTTTAGAAAAACAAGTCCTAGATATGCAAATTAAGCATACTTGAATAAAAGAAAAAATAAATTGAAAACCCTAACAAAAATAACAAAGATGCAATTCTAGAGGCAATTAACCAAAGAGAACTAAAGATGTAATTAGCACACAAAGAGTCAATTTCATGAACTATATGATATAATGATGTTCAAAAATGTCAATATGTCAAACTTAGCATAGAAGAGTCCAAATGTCAATATGTCAAACTTAGCATAGAAGAGTCCAAAAATCAAAATTGACACCAAAATCATAAACAATGATCAAAAGAATAAAACAAGACGGATATGCTTAAACACGAGGTTTATCTAGCATGCAACCTAGATTACACTTGAAAAATGTAAACTCAATAATAAAAGATCAAAGAAGTATAAAAAAAAAACACAGAAAAGAAATAGCACAAGAATTCCCAATTTCGGCTAGAAACCCTAATTATGAATTTGAAGGCTGTTAAGGAAAGACCTAAAAATCAAATCAAATTCAACACTTGGGTTAGATTCAAAATACTTTAATAACACCAATATATGCCTAGAAATTAATTAGGAAAAGAATACACAATAATTCCCAATTTCAGCTAGTAACACTAATTATGCAAATTTGAAGGCTGTCAAGGAATTCAATTAAAATTTTTGGTCCTTTTCTATATAAATGAATTTGAATAAATTAAAATAGAAAATTAGAGGATAGATAAGAGTAAAAACCCTACCTTAGCTCTGATACCAATTGATGCGGAAACCTAGCCCAAATAGACTAAACCCCTTTTAGCATAACCCTGATACCCAAACCCTTAATTTAGAACAACCTATATTGACAAGCAATAAGAACATTCATAATGGATTGATTATCACAAAAAGAATCAGATTCAAACATGCATATAGAAACACATACCCTAACTTGATTTCTTGATGCAAGGTTGATATAAAGATACCCTCTCAAATATCAAAGGAAGAACAGAAACTTTGCAAAGCAAATTTTTGAAATTATCATTAATAATATACATAATGTGTTGTTACAATGACAAAATAATGTATTTATACTAAATCCTAACTCTAGGCGGCCAACCCTAACCTATGCGGTCAAAATGCCTACAAAATAATCCAAAACATGAAGTTTTAAACTTATTCTAAGCCCAACTCGAATTTTTAAACCTATTCTAATCCCAACTTGAAATGGAAAAGATATTTACAAAGCCCATTAAAAATCCTATCTAAAACAAAGGTTTACAAGTCCAAGAATCTTCATAAGTTCATCCAAGCCTTCTCCCAAGGTCCATAGCTCAAAAAGCCCAAGAATCCCCTTAAAACAAATAAATACCTAAATACCTAAAAGTTGCCCAAATTATAAAGTATCTTAATTATTCATTACAAACTGAAAAGAAAGCAAATAAATACTCTTGAAACCCATTGGTGACATTTGGCCAAGGATGGGCATATTGCTCTCCATGAGTTCCAACATCCTAATGAACCTGCAAAGCTTCAATGTAAGGTTGCAAGAATCCTTGCCACGCTTGCTTGAGTTGCTTGGATCTTGATCTTGTTATAGGTCCTTGAGGCAATGCCAACTCATGATCTTGATTCCTCCTAAGTGTGGTTGTGCTCATATCATCTACTTTTAATGAAATAGTCAAGTTCCTTCCAACGGTATTACAACTGTCTCAAACGCAACATCATGGAAGCAAAATGTGAACGTCTAGTATATCATTCCATTAATAATAATAAAAGGACATTTTGTCATGTAAACATGAATCCATTACTCTTTTTCATTTGCTTATGCATTTAACAACTTGACATAGCTCACCCTTAGATATTTTGATTTTGATGATGAGATTTATGAATGAGGCGAGGCTTCCCACAATTCATCATAACCTCTAGGAAATGAAACAACACCTTTTATGGGTGGTGTTTATAGTTTGGAAGAGGGAGGAAATAAAATAGTGTATGCATTCTCTGCATTTCAATGTTTTCTTCTTCTTAAAATCTTCCTTTTATAAAATCAACAAACAATATCCGACTTCCATTTTTCACAACACCTTTTATGGGTGGTGTTTATAGTTTGGAAGAGGGAGGAAATGAAATAGCGTATGCATTCTCTGCATTTCAATGTTTTCTTCTTCTTAAAATCTTCCTTTTATAAAATCAACAAACAATATTCGACTTCCATTTTTCACAAACTTGGCATCTTTACAATGTTATTCTTAAGCTTTTGTTTTGCATTTCATGAAAATATCATTTTAAAGATATTTCGTGTTTTCCTCAATAAACTTATTTTGTTAACACTTGTCCACTTGTCAAATTTGGAAGCCTTCTATTACAAAATAATTTCCTAAAATTTTTTCAAAATAGTAAAAAACAAAACAGAGCCACAAGAGTCAGAATTCACCTAAGGTTAGATTACTTACTCATGTATTTAGTACCCCAATAAGTGAGATATTCATGTATTCCTAAATGAACTTTCAATGCTCATTCCAAGCTAAATAATACGCAACCAATAACATAAATTGAACTCCTACTATTGATGTGATTTTATTTAAAGAGCACAATATTAAATCCACATACCCCTTTTAGGGACAATATGAGGTGCCAAATAACTTCCCGACATATATAGTGACCTCAGACCTAGAATCTCTATTAGAAGTGTTTTATTGTGCCGTATCTATATTAAAATAAAATGATTTTCTCTATTTTTCCTCAAAATTAGGGTGGCAACTCCTCATTTTCGCTTCGGTGAGAGTCATGTCTCAGTGACTACAAAAACATTTGCAATAAGATCCATGAATATTGTAAGGGTGTTAGTTAACCCAAATTGTCATGACCAGATTTAGGGCCTAGGAGATTAGGTACCTAAACCAATGAGATTACCAAGGAGATTATGAAATAATATGATAAATGGAAAATTGGGAAGAAAGGCAAGTTGAGTCCGAGATTTATTGGGCCATATGAGGTATTGGAGAGGATCGGACCATTAGCCTATAGATTGGCGTTGCCACCAGAACTAGATAGAATTCACAATGTTTTCCATGTATCTATCTTGCGGAGATATAGATCGGACCCTTCACACATTATATCAGCTGAAGCAATTGAGATTCAGCCGGATTTGAGCTATAGTGAGGAGCCGATCAAGATTCTAGCATGGGAAACGAAACAGTTGAGGAATAAACAAATCCCATTGGTGAAAGTGTTGTGGAATCATCACACAGGGCAAGAAGCCACATGGGAAAGAGAAGAGGAGATGAGACAATTGTATCCTCATTTATTCTGAGGTTAGTAACTTTTATGATAACAAGTTCATAAATGTTTAAATTGCAAGTTGATATGCTGTAAGTAA